>JAVQIZ010200635.1:0-21739 GCA_036023535.2 Galaxias brevipinnis
ACACACACACACACACACACACACACACACACACACACACACACACACACACACACACACACACACACACACACACACACACACACACACACACGGGCCAACCTGCTTTATCTGGTTACTGTGTACTGTTTGTCAGCCAAGGATCCATCACAGATATCAGGGGAGCTGAGAGAGTGTGACACTGGGCCAAACCCTTCATCTACCCATGTAAAGAGGGAAACCTCAATACTATAGCCCACAGTGTGTGGACTTACTGACTGATTCTGGGTCTGGTGAACCCCTTGCCGAGCGTGAATCTCCGGGCTTGAATCCATAAGGACTGGACAAATCACCTAATGGCTTGGGACACCCTCCAGCAGATCCCAGAAGATAAAAGGCTCCCTCTTTAAAGCACATATCACACGGCCGCAGTCTAATAGCTGGCTTCTGTGAGAAACCTGGGCCGGTCTCTTTGTAACAGCAGAGCCGTAATGGTCTCCCCTTCCTCCCTGCCATTCCTGATTAGCAGGCAGGCCGTGTTTTGTTGGTCAAACACCTGGTTTCAGTGTTACCTTACCATTTCGTTTTTTGTCGTCTCCCGTCTCATCTGTCTTTGAGGTCGGGGTTCAAAGGAAGTGGGAATGGCTCATTTGTTGTTAGCCAGTCCAGAGGGGTGTTGATGGGGAGGGTCTTGTGAGAACCGACTCTGAGGGTGTGTTTGTCAAAGAGGGCAGAGAGGCCCTTTGTTTTAGGTGTGCTCTGGACCAAGGCTAAGAAGTTAATAGAGATAAAAGGTCAGAGGTAAAGTTCATGTGTGTTTAGGCTGAAATTTAATCTACTTAGCTCAATGGGCTGCGGACAGCCTTTGCAGGTCAAATGAACCTTGCCTCAGCTCCTTAGCGGCAGTGCAAATACATTAATGCAGTTATATAATATCCATGTTTAAACAGAAATGAGCGCTTTGTGTAAGGGGTCCATGGACAGGCCTAGAGGAACAGGTGCAGCCTCTAGCTGGAACGTACTCGCTCCTGAAGGTTTTCTGATTCCAGTGTACACAGAAACTGCCATTAAAGCCCGATCCATTTGCTCGAGTCATTGCAAAGGTAAATAGCTGGTTCCCTTTGTCACACTGCGTCGGTCCTTTTCAGAAACAAAGGCATAGTGATCCCTCAGCCAAGCACATGCAGTGATCAGAAGCTAGACAATATTGGGATACATTTACATTTGATTTCCATGCCGTCTCTTGATTTTGTGATGCAAAAGACGGTCAGGGTGTGAACCATTCCTTCCTAAACACTTTGGTGCTACACTGCCGATTTGAATGAATGAACAATTTGAATGAATATTCCAGAAAAGGAATCACAGCTCATGTGTGTGTTTATGTTTTTAATCTGTCATTCTGTGATTTGACATGCCTGCTCTGGTTTGTACAGCACTTTGGTCAATGTGTGTTGTTTAGAAATGTGCTTTAGAATAAAATTTGACAGCTGACAGCCAAATTCATGATACAGTTTCAGCTCTAAATCAATTGGTACTTGTACTGGCATTTGTAGGCAACTAGCCGATACACATATCAACACACAAGACATGTATCTCAAGACCAGAGATATGGCGGATCAAAATGTATGATATGTGGGGGTTATGTGTCTAAACAGGCATATCTGTGTAAGTAAGAAGTCAACCATGACTGATGCAATGGGTGAGCTTGCCATCTGGCCCTGCACCAGTCTGGACCTGACACCAAACACCACAAAACACACACACACACACACACACACACACACACACACACGAGGGGAGGGGGGGCGGTACTGTATGTGATGTGTTGTAGTTAGATAAGGTGGCTGATGACAGCCATGAGCACTCCCACAGAGTGCCAGGTGTGTGTGTGTGTGTGATAGAGAGACAATTGAGTGGGTCTGGTTGTGATCCAGATCCATCTTCTATTAGCTTTAGCTACAGACTTAGTTGAAATCCCAATTCTAAAGCATACAGCGTATCTGACCCCTCTAATTCTATTATGCGCCCCACCCACCCCCCAGAGAAAATAGGTTGGAGAAGAACGACAGCGTACTTACGAAGGAAATCAAATTAGTAGAGCAAGAAAAACGTTTTTGTACGGTTTCCCAATAATTTCGTTGATGAAAATATGAACGTGCAAACGCTAACTTTGGTTTCTGGATAGGAGCCACACTCCATTCCGTGGAATGCCACTGCCTGGTGGAGTGCATCGCACGACGATGACCTCAGCTCATCTCCGCTGCCATCGCTCCAGGTGATGAGTCACTCACTGGCGTGCCCGTGCAGGGGACCTGACTCCTTTGGCAGCTGATTAACTCAACCGCCGGGCGCAACGCGGTTATTGAGACTCTTACAGTGACACCACAGCGATAGGCTTACAACACTGGAAACTCAGTTTTTTTTTATTGATTCTTTTTTTTTTTTTACTTTCAATATGTCCAAAGGGTATACAAATAGATACCAATGTGTGCGTAAGAATAAGCCCGGTGTTGGCTTCACAAACAAAGTAAAATGGTTAACGCTTAGTATTGACCAAATGGTCTGGGAGCCTTTGACGAGATAATTGAGCTTAACAGGTTGTATTTGTGCTTCCTGGCGCGTTTCTTACTCGTTGTCACTGCCATTATGAAAACGCACCCGTTACAACTTGGCCTTCATTAGAGGAACATCACACCCCTTTCGTTTATCATATACATGTGTGTTTGTGTGTTGCTCCTTTTTCCAGCAGTTCGACGACGAATATCAGATGAGCTTGTGAAACCCGAGACCAAATCGATCCTTTTATTGACTTACAGTAACAGGGCCCAGCCAACGGACACAGGCTATATTAGAGAGCTAAATTACACACAGCATATAATGACCCCATCAGGAAAGGAACTGGCCAAGGAAAAGTGTGTGTGTGTGTGTGTGTGTGTGTGTGTGTGTGTGTGGCCTTTAGCCATTTGAGTGCAACCTACATCAAAAACCCTGGGGACTACACTAGTAAAGGCCTTTTTGGTTAACCCCCTTAATGACTCATGTCCGGCTTTGAGCAGCAGGGAGCTCTATGACATTCATAACCTGCGGTGAATTATGGAGGCGTAATTACAGCTATCACATCGTGTCATAGGTAGGGTGGTGCTCAGACTCGAGCTCCGGGAGGATTTCTTTATCTTGGAATAATGATGACATGGCTAAGCTGCTAGGGACACGGCAGCCGGCTATGCAGCAATAGCCCCTGGCTGTTTTACTGTTCACTGCTCCAATTAGGCACCACTCCCAAACTCCATTCTCCTTAAATACTCAGACCAGGTAGACAGGACGAGTCAGAGGTCTGATAAGTGGTGTGAGATGGAATTGGCCCAGATTAAACTAAAACGCAAGCGTTTCACAGTAAAAGTAATGTCTGCTCTTAATTAAAAAGGCATTAATATTCAATGACATGAAGGCAGAAGCTGATTCATTATTCAGGGAAAATTGTACGAGGTGGTCCCGTGAGACCTACACCAGTGAAAAGGAGTGTTATCATTTGAATGACTCCTATGTTAACGGTAAGCTTCTGCAAGCCAAGGACATCCATCCCAGCCATGGAGACCGTAGCCAAGGTGAGGTTCACTTTCTAATCCGCAAGGGGATTAGCTCGCCAGGCTCACCACCTCTTTGCCGGTAACGTAACATAGGACAGGATAGGAGGGGAACACCTTATCAGACTAAACAACGCTACTGCTAATCAGATCATCTCCATTAGCTAACTGTATTACCAGGTTCATCGTGATACACACCGCTTGCACCAAGACTGCTGACACGCTAATGCTAATGCTAAGTCTTGGCTTCCATAGACAAAATGGCCTCAGCCCCACAAAACGGCATGCTTGAAGAACAACTAGATACAAGTTATTAGCCCCCTCCCCCCAACCTGCACCCTAATTCGAGGCTCTTCATGGAACAGTTGAGAGCCTGGTGTCCAATATCAATGTGTCTAACAAAAACAATCAAGCGGCAGGCCTCCCCACTGTTCCACATGTCAGGAAACATGCACACACTGGCTTTGACAGTCTATTTTTCTGAGGTACACCATTAGGGCCACTTTAGTCCTCAGGGGTCGATACGGTGAAACACATTTGTCAGTTTAGTAGGGGCCCCTCCCCTGCTCTCCATGAATAATGAATTAGGCCCTTCTGATCACTGACCCATCTGCTCTATGCCCCGACCCTCAGAATCCATCTCCAGGAGCAATAACTTATTGACTGGACTTGAGCTAGGCGTGTTTTCCACCATAAACCGAGGGATGGACTGTCCAAACCCAAATATTATTTTGTGTGAGGATTACTTAAAAACGAACAGCAAATCCACAGGTCAATCCATCTATTGCTAAGTGTAGGACGATGAAGAAACTAGGTCAAGAGCAAATTCAACTGCCAAGTGGTTTGTTTGGATTCACTCAGAGAGAGGAAGTTGCTCCCCCTGAAGCTCCCTCTTAATTCACTTAGTGCCCTTGTGATAGAACAGTCAAGTTCACTGAATTTTATGGTTTCAGCCTGCCTGGCAACCCTCCCCCCGGCAACCCGCAGCCTACAAAATGTATAGGCTGTAGGATTTGAAAATGCCATGGGATTGCAGTTGAACAAATCCGTGGACTCTCCTTTTTTGAGTAATCCCCACCCAGGATCTACCATGGTGGCATGGATAATCTGCAGGAGTTGGACAGCTGGCGCGTGCACAACCTTACGCACACGACCACATCTGAAGACCGACATTCCACAATTGCAAAAGGAGAACAAAGACTACAGTGGCGTGCAGTTTAAAACGTGTCAAAATGGGACCACCGCATTATGGCCGTGACATCATGCGGGTAATGCCGCACGGCGGTAAAGACGACAGACAGCAGAGGAGATCGGAGGTGGGGCCAGGGGTCATTATGTCTGACAGTGACCCCGATGACAAGCTGTGGTCGAGGTCACGTGTGCGGGACGCTCCGAGGTTACATAAGGGTGTTTTAGGATTTCATTGTTAGTCTAAGTAAATCACCCCAAACATCAACAACAGATTGTTTTTAAGCCCGCGGCGTGCACACTTTAAAATGGCTGAATGCTTTTGAGCCTCACATTATAACTTACTTCCTCTAGCAACATGTTGATTTAAGAGGAATCCTCAAATGAGGCCTAACTAGGATTGGGTACCAAACTCTGTACTTTTAAGGGTACCGACAAAATCACGTCGGTACTACCGAGTAGTAAAATCAATCGGGGCCAAATCTTATGAGTGCCAATAATCTCTTGTAGCCCATTTTTAAGTATAACTGCCCCAACACAAAAAATGTGCATACCTTAAGAAATACTAGGTTTTAGCTTTCAAATACAACACAATTCCATACGACACTTTCCTCTTCAGTTATTGGTTGTTCAATTTAGCTATATGTATTTTTAGAAAAACATTTAAAGTAATTTATGTTATCAGAACGATTGTTTAAAGCTTTGTTGCATAAATGGGCTTGAAAACATTTACAAAAGTGACCCGTCAGTTACCTTCAAATACGGGAGTAAAAGACCTTCTTAGTGGGTGGTAGCTCAGTTCAATAAAGAAGCCACATTCCACATGCCTCAACAAATCCCAATAATCTGGAGATCAATCCATCTTTAGAGACTTTCCCGAGACCCCTTTCCCATCCGTTGATAAATCAGACACTACAACGCTGTCTGGAGGGGGCTTGCACATAATCTAATCTTTGTAAGAAAGCATGGTAGCAGTCAGACAAGGATTTACAGTGGTATGTTCATTGACAGGAGAGGGGAGGGAAATCACCTGGGACCATGCTGACACAGGCAGACAGGTCATAATTGACAAATCATATCTTCAGGCAATATTTCCAATAAAGAATTGTGAAGTTTAAGTCTACTTCAGTAATTCAATTATTATCGTGTTTAGGTCAATTCTTTTTAATTTGCCAGAGACTTACTGTGGCTAACTGTTTGGTTTGGTTTCAATGACTACGACAGCGAAGCACCAGCATATTAAACACAATTCTCATTTAAACTGATCTGAAATCAGTGAAACAAATGCTGCACAAGCATACATCAACACATACCATGACATGACATGAAGGTCGACTAATAGCACCACACAGTTCACCATCCAAATAATCAATAAGAGCAGCTGACAACCACACACAGTAGTTCTTGTTGGGGGTGAAGTCTGTGATGGACCGTACTAGATGCATGGCTTCCTATGGCGTCTCACTGAACTGACAAGGAGTCAGCATAGTCTCCATAACACTACCATTACTTCAGTAGTTTCTTCACCTCAGTGCTGGTCCCAGACAACATGCCATGGATGTGCTTCCGACTTAAGATATTCCAGCGCAAGTATGTGTGTGAGTGTGTGTGTGTGTGTGTGAGAGAGAGAGAGAGAGAGAATGCTTGAGTGTGAACAGATTGCTGATGTACTCATTTTCTAAATAAATAGGCAACATAATGTTCTCTCTATCAGCTTTACCACAGAAACCTGTCGAGCACAAAAAGTTTTCAGCACTTTTGGGTCATAATTAGTAGTATCAAGCATTAACCTTTCTTTAAAATATGTCATAAATCCTAGTATAATAATTTGTCATTTCAATATGACATGTTTTCTGAAGCGAATGTGGTGGTGATCACAGATCCCTCTGAGGTTCAAGGTCATGTTGACTCAAAGACACACCTTCCATCAAAAATAACTCTTAACCTGGTGAGGACTTTGACACCTGGATCACACAGGCAGTTTGCAGAGGCCGTCTTTGCTTCAATGCCAAGTATGGATTCTAGTTAGCCCCTGCACAGCAAAGTATGTGCACATCTTTCTAATCTTTCATCTAACTATAGGCTTCTAAATATTTAGTTTTAATAAACAGTTGTTGCACTGTGAAAGTTACACTAAGTTTTGTATTTAAACTACTGTTTTAGCATCTATAGGAAAAAATACCTGGCACACAATTAAATCTATATGTGGGGCAAAAATACTGTGACAACACATAGGTCTAGTTACATCAGGTAAATTGAAAATCAGCTAAAGTTATTAATACAACTTGATAATCAAACTTCAGTCAGAAACAAGGCTCTGGCTCAAAGTAAAATATCACAACACTGATTTAATTCAAAGTAAATGCAAAACGCCTTAACAAAAGCATAACCGCAAATAGCCTAGCCGTCACAAGCATATGACCAAAGCACACAGCAGCTTGACATATATTCCAAAAAGAAACTGTGTTAAACGTGGAGCATCTCGGGTATGTGTTAACAGCTTGTGTAATTATAAGTCAGGGATATGAGACATTGGTTTTACTGCTTCACCTCAAAGTGCAGCACAGATTTCACTGGGGTTGGAGCAGGAAAATATAAGTTGCGGTTGTGTTTATCTTCTTTGTGCAGCGAAAACGTTTTATTTTCCATGACTGGCTGGCTGGCTATGATAATCAGGAAATAATTTGGACGTAAAAACATTCTCCACTGGAAGACATGATGTTGAAATGCTTATTAATGTTTACCAAATCCAAAACCAAGACCCTGAAATAAAGAGGGAGAAGGGTGATTGGGCATTTGAGTGTGTGTGTGTGTGTGTGTGTTTGTTTGTGTATATGCTTTTACAGGGGTCACAATAAAGCAATTGTGTACTTCTAAGATAAGTCAACCAACTAATTTTGGCAAGCACACATTATGATTTTGAAAATAGACTCCTTAAGCTGATTCATTTAAATTAGCAGAAAACAGCCACACAACTACCAACTTATTTTGCTTCAATTTGTCCTGGTGGAGCTTACTGCTGTATTGCATTAATCTGTCAAAACAAGTGATCTACTTAAGATGATGGACACCAGCTATGCTTTAAGGTCGAAGTGGAGCTAGAACTATCGCATCACTTAACATATGGTAAACATTGGACTCGGGTCATTAAACCCATGCCTTCTTGTTCGGTTATCTTCGGCTTGTTTACATCCATCTCAACCATATGGGACAATAGCCTACCATCCGCTGAAGTGGATGACATTCGATACCCCTGAAATCCAGTAGTAATTCACAAGAATTTTAAAATAGGGCATTAGGCAATAACGCAAAAGGCTAACTTAGATCATTCAGTGTATCCATAGAATGCCAGGGAAGACACTTTGACAATGTATGCCAGGCAAGCCGCATGTCAGCGCCTCAGTCATCTATAGCCACGCGGTCAGTGAAAGGCATAATAACCGACCTCTTCCTCAAACATTACTAACGTGCTTGCAGTGTAAACATGTTGCATTGTATAGCACGGCACACAAAACACTACCAGAAATGTTGCAAAAAAAAAAAGAATACACCGAACCTTTGAGATGATCATGCAAAGATGTGTCGGCAGATTTTTCCAGAGGCGGACTAAGTGCAGAGGCGGACGGTGGTGTGGCTCTCTTGCTTCTTGCGTTAATTTACCAAATGTCTTACAAGTCGTTTACATGTCAACTGAGGACTGTGTGGTCATACATAAATCATGATGTCCGGCTTGATCGAGGCGGTAACCAGAGTAAGAAAAGGCTGGCCTCACAAGGAACACACACATGCACACACATACACAGTCTTCTCCCCGCAGTGATGGGTATAAAAAGAGAGGCAAGTGTATGATGCGGAACCGATGGGTGGAGGGATGCGCACAAACATCTACCGGGAAGAGGCGGGACCGTATGTTTTCACCAGCATGGTATGTTGTCCTCTCGAGGTTGGTCCATATGTTGTTTTAACACTTTATTCAGCACTGCAGTTCTGTGGACTCATATAGGGAGGATGATATTTGAAAATTACCTCTTAATTAAGGAATAGGACGTGCTCGGCCTATGCCCCCACAAGTCAAGAAAATGTGGGCTCTTACATCATGATTACTTAACCTTCTTGATTTTTGAATAGTGTAGAACGATTCTTTTGCCGTAATCCAGCAGCAGTCACCTAAAACCCATGCAGATGTATTTAGACAACTGGACGTAGCATGCGCCAAGAAATAGTCATAACATGGCCTTGCACTCACACATGTTGTGATACAACTATATCAAAGATCCACACTTCTAGAAGAGTTACACCCTAGCCTATTCTTCCAAAAGTAGGTCAAGGCATTTTTCTTAAGCAAAATTGCCCGATGAGCCATTTAATTAACTAACCATTATTTTGGAATGGGCTTTTGATTACCCAATGTTCAGCTTCCACCAGTGACATATTTCTGGACTCATTTTAGGCACAGTTCTTCACAGAGATTGTTTCCCTCTAGTGTTGACCCACCGCAGCTGCAAAGCATTTCATAATATTTAGATTGTATACTCGGGACTAGGATTATGTCTGTTACATATTATGGACTATGTACTGTTTCAAGACTGTAGCCTTATGTTATTGTCATACCCAGGATAATTGTATGTCAACCATGCGCTGTCCTCTAATGTGTTCAATAAAGACAATAGCCAAAGGTTTAGGAGTAAGTTAATATTTTCAAGGAAGAATCAACACATGAAGTGCGTCGCTTAGAACCTCTCATCGTTCTGACTACCCCATACACTTCATTCTGACTTCAGGTTTTTTAGGGTTATTGTGTTCACTGACATTGAACACGAGACTCAAAATAGACAAATGCATGAAGTTATGGTGCCAGTCTGTGCTGTCAGAATACAAACCTACAGCTGAGAAGTGACAGATACTTTGTGTGTGAGAAAGAGTGTGCGCATTAGATGTGGTTGTTGTCTGATATAGTGTGTGCATGTGTATGTTCTCGGCAAGTTATTCGAATACTGCTGAAAGCCATGGCTGTGCCTTGGCAAATAAGATGTCATGAATAGCACAATGCGTACACTGCATGTACACGGTGCGGCTCACCAGTCCCAGGTGTGAAACATGTCCGCTCCATTACCAACATTCCCATCTATGTCCCATCGAATGTCTGGCCTGGTTGGATAGTTGACACTTCAACGTGTTCTCTGGGTGAATGCTCTAATAATCCTAGCCTACCTAAAGTTCTTATTATAAGTGCTTTAGTCTGAACTATGGTAAACTATTTATTGATGAGTAAAGAACAAAATCAAAGTTTTTTTTAAATGTTTTGTAAACTACAAGACTACACTATAATAAACTGAACAGTTTTACTGAAAGTATTATTTTGGTTTAAAAAAAAAATACAATAAGAGAATGTTCAACATTTACACTGACTGTGACTGGTTTTCCATTACTTTTCAATCAAATCAGGGTTCCTTTAGGAAGAGTGGTAAACATAATAAAACACAAAAATGTAAACGAGATGTTTTTCAAACACAAGCTTTATACAATGACTAAACTGGATAATGCTCTTTGTGTTCTAGGTCTTGTTTCAAAATACAACTGACCAAACCTGCAAGAATCAAGATGTGTCTTCACACTCACTTTCTCAAGTGTAAAGGCCAAATACTTAGTATAATAGTAATAATAGTAATACTACTAGTTTAGTTCTGCTGTCATATTACTGAAGCTCTTCACGTTAAAATGGAAAATATGAGCTCTGGAAAATTCCATTGTTACACCAAAACCCTGAATCACAAAACACCACAAAAAAGAACACTGCTAATACAAAAATCTGTGATTTTTAAAAACACCAATCTAAAAAACTTTTAGTTGAATTACTTAACAAGCTGTGTGATTTAAATAAGCATGCTAGTGAAAGAGATTTAAGCATATTTAGAATATGTTCAGCAGGATTTAAGATCCCAACATAAAATATCTCAACATGTTCAGCGTCATACCGTTGCATTTTACAGCATAAAACTAATTATTTTAGGAAACTCTTAGGAAACAGGAAATAATTACAATCTATTTAAGTGCAGCTAAATAAAGCAGTAATCAAAGTGTGCAGTAAATATCCAAAAATATTCTA
Source organism: Galaxias brevipinnis (assembly GCA_036023535.2). Lineage (NCBI taxonomy): Eukaryota > Metazoa > Chordata > Actinopteri > Galaxiiformes > Galaxiidae > Galaxias > Galaxias brevipinnis. The sequence continues at coordinate 10,858 of JAVQIZ010200635.1, forward strand.
CAAGTGTAAAGATTCATAGACTCTTTATTTTAACGTGGCTCATAAATTGATAAATTACACATCATATAGAAGCTGAATGCCAGAACTAGACAAAAGAAAGTTGCAAAAATACCCTTTTTTGCTTATTACATTTTTCTCTCTTTGTGTATTGCAGCATAGTAGAGCAGTTAGTAGAGGAACGAATGTGAAAATCAACACACAGATACTGAACAGGTGTGATAAGAGTGCACACAAGAACAAGGGTATTTGTCCCCTTCTGAACTTTCATGTTTCGATTAAGCAAAATCCATAGGGGTGGAGGGTAGAGGTAACCACATTCATTTAAAGGCTCAGATAATTCACCTTTGAGCGTTTGAGTTAACAGAGGACTGGAACAGTGCACCGTGAACCAAGGAGGAGGCCATGAGAAGAACAAGGCACACCTTGTTCCCACAAGGCACGGGGGACGACTTCAACAGAGTAAAGTGGACTCTGCATACAATGTGTCCAGTTAGGATTCCCCTTTATACGTCTTCTTCTTTAAATTTGCCTATAAGATGGTTGAAAATTGGCTAGCTTTGAGTAACGACTAATTGCATGGCAAACAGGCGCCACTACAACACAATGCTGAAGTGTTGGTGATAGAAGGAAGTAGAGATGAATGCACTGGGAATGTCATGTCTTAACGTTGGAGTTGTGTGTGGAATCTCCGGAAATCACAATGCCGTTTCGAAGTAAAAACTACAGACTTTTTTAAAATGCATGACATGGGTAGGCCTGGGAAGGGTAGGGGGGATAGCATGGCAGCTAGCGAGAGAAACCGCTTCAATATTAGTCCTAAGAGAGAGTCCTATCCGTCTGATTCTCCACTAGTGTTACAGGACTGGGCCGATCCAGCAATGTCTTTTTCCTTTGCATTTCCTCGGTCACATTTCCACCAGTCTCTCACTCACTCTCTTTTCAGTTTTTCTAGGTATCATTTTAATCATCCTCATCTTCATCCTCGTCATCGGAGGGGTCCCTGGCATCTAGGTCATCCTCGTCGTCAATCTGTAAGGAGAGGGTCACATTCTAACTAGGGCAAACACAGCACAACTAGCCTGTTAGGTCAGACAGCAGGTCCATATACAGTACTTGACCATAACAACTTATCTTACAGCCATATAACAGCATATAAAAACAGGATATATATTTTGTGCCATTAACTTTTCTCTGCAACCCAGAGGCTTGTAGAGATAGGTGAGTGTATAAAACAAGGGGTGTGCTCCTACCGTCTCGCCCAGGTCTTTGAGACGCAGCTTGAGGCTGTGGATCTTCTGGTCCTGGTCGGCCAGCAGCATCAGCAGGTCGTCCTGCTCCTTCTTGGACTCAGCCACCTCCGTCTGCAGCTTGGTCTTCTCCGTCTGCAGGATGGCCACCGTGCTAGTGGCCGAGTCCAGCTGCTGCTCCAGCGACGCCCGGCCCTCCTGCAGGCCCCGCGCCTCCTCCTGGCAGTGGGTAGAGTAAAGGAAGAGCGAGAGCGAGAGAGAGAGAGAGAGAAAAGAGATGAGACAAGGAAAGGGAGGAAGATAGAGGTGGAAGTTAACCGGGAGGGACGAGAGGAAACCTCAAGAAACCTTTTTGGGAGGGGCAAATAGCCATTCTACTGTAGATGAATAATGGAATAGGATATATCACAGTCGAGCAGAGACTCAGAGGTGAGGTGGTGTGCAGAGCGGCGTTAGCCAGGACTACCGACCTTGAGGCGCTCCGTCTCCGAGGTCTGCGCCGCCAGCCGGCTCTCCAGCTCTGCCTCCTGTGCTGGGTCTGCTGGGCCGTCACCACTAGGGGGCGGCGCCGAGGCCTGTCAGGGGGAAGGGGCAAAGTGGAGAGGGCAGTCGTTAAGAAAAAGAAGGCCAATGGTCGAAAGCAGACATAAAGGAACATCAGCGAGGGAGGGAGGGAGGGAGGGAGGGAGGGAAAGAAAAGAAAAGAGCAAAAAGGTACAGAGCGGCTATTCTCACCCCGGCCTCAGCTCTCCTCAGCAGCTCCTGTCTCTCCGTCTGCAGCTGCCCGATCTCTGACGACTGGGACTGCACCTGGTTCTTCAACGCCTCCAGCTCCTGAGCCGCACAAAAAAAGAGGATCGCTACACAGGTTAACATGGGCACAAATATCGCTGGAATTGTTCAGTAAAAGAACTTCCCATATGTGTGGTGACGCATGTATTTGAGGATTATTACGAATTATCCGTAGTGGTAACAGAATATGAAGCATGTTCTGAATATCAATGTGCATGTAAACATGTTCAGAGTGAAGAAAACGTGGGTCCTAACTGCCACCTGGATACCGTACCTGGAGCATCGGTGTGTTGCCAGATCCTTCTGCTCCTCCATCTGCTGCCTGGGCTGCCTCTGATCTCTACATCAAAACCATCGCAACCACAAGGCACACGCGTAGAATCAATGACAAGCGACCATCGTAAGCATAAAGCATGCAAAATCCGTTACAACCGGCGTGTGGAATAGCCCAAATGGCTGCTCTGGATTGAACGGAGCGACGACACTACACACAAAACAGGGGGTGACATCAGATCCCACGGTGGGGGTCCCTCTCACCAGCGTGTCGATGAGAGCGTCCTTGTCGCCGAGCTGCGCCTGCAGCAGCTTGTGTTGCGCGCGGAGCTCCTCCACCTCCTCTCTGAGCTGGGTCAGCTCCTCAGGCAGCAGCCCGTTGACCTGGGAGCCCTCGCCCTGGCTGCTGACCTGACCCTGGCTCTCCTTGCCTGGAAACATCGACGGAATATAAGACAGTTGAGGGATTGGCACGCAATAGGTTTGGATATCTTGTTGAGTCTACGGAATAGCCGTCAACAGTGCAGCAGTCAGTGTAATTTAAATTACATACATTTAGTGGCTTTTCTTCACCCCCTAAGGTCGTTTAACTAGTTTCCACTTCTGGCATGCAATTGCTCCGGCCCAAACATTGACACCTATGAGACGTCAGAGGAACACATTGCTTTCTTTGAGCTGGTGGAGGTGGCAAACCCACCTAGCTTTAGCTTGAGGATGTTGTACTGGTCCTTGTGCTGTTGGATCTGGGCCAGCTGCTGGGTGAGGGTGCTCTGCGTCTGCTCACTCTGGGCCGTCATGGTGGACACTTGCTCCTTCAGCTCCTGGATCTGAGCGTCCTGGAACCCCACACGGAAAACAGCATCCATTACAGGAGGTCAGGACACAAAAGAACCAAAAGCAGGTGTGGAAGCTAGATGGCACGCCTTTTTACTAGGGCTGTCAATTTAATGCGTTCATTTAGTACAATTAATTATATAAAAAAATAACATGATAAAAACAATTACGCACTTAATTAATTTCACTCCCTGACCCTGTACTTAGCACAATTAGAACACAAATATAAATGTGTTTGCGAAAACACACTTCTAAAGCCACCTTTTGTAATGTCTTGAGTCTCTGCTCGTCTGCCATTAACATGTAACGTCTTTAAATTGAAATATCTTCCTTTGGTATTTTTCCCAGAAAATATTCATGATATTCATCATTCATTAATGTGATTAAATGTTTTTATCGATTGACAGCCTTACTTTTTCCCCATTAGTAAAAATATTCAACTTTGTGGTAGGCAAGGAAGAATAAGGTGGTTTTCCGATGTGTGTGCGTTTGCGAGAGAGCATGAACTCGCCTGTTCTCTGATGAGCTCTTTATACTGCATCACAATGCTGTCGTGCTGTTCTAGCGTTTTCTTCACCTCCTCTTCCTTCTTCTCGTCCTCACTGGACTTGTGGACCGCTTTCGTTATCACACCTACGGGCAACACACCAGCAGCAGCGTCACGCTTAGTTTCACACCAAACCCAAAATGAATCGTGACTTTCTAACCCAGGTAAATAACAACGACTCGTAATTCATTTGAGTGGACTGACCCTCCAGATCTTTGACCAGCTTGGTGAACTCGTGGTCAAAGAGCATCTGCTCCGGGGAGGGGAAGACGGGCTGGGGCTTCTGGGCGGCGCGCGAATACAGCTCATGTTTTGTGATGAAGCCCAGCTTCTCCACAAAGTTCTCTTTGCCGATGCGCTTCTCTATCAACTGCTTAAGCTTCTCCCTGGGAAAAGACAAGAGCCATAACATTGCGCATAGTGGACAATACCTTTTTAAAGTACGAATACAGCAATGGACGAGGTAATAACGCTACATTCCTGAAGTCCTGTCTGAGGTGTGTGAGAGACACGAGGGCAACAGAATAGGTGTTTGGCTGCGGCCCTTACTTGGTGTAGTTCTCCAGGGAGTTGTCGTTGTAGTAGATGCAGATGCCCAGAAGGAGGGCACACAGGCCCTGCACCAGCCTCTCGTCCTCCCCTAGGTTCTCAGAGATTTGACCTGTCAGCTAGAGGATGCATCGGGTCAAGGGTCAATTCAATACCAGAGGGGTCCTAGAAAGGCTGTTGAATTCCGGGAGCAAATTCTGTTCTCTAGCTTAACAAGGCTACGATGGACAAGGAGCTTTGGAAAGATGATAAAACTTATGAGCATATTTAAAACATAATACTGAGACACTTACAGTGGGCTCCAAAATTACTGGCACCCCTGACTGGCAATGCACAAACGATACTTAAAAAATATAGACATTATAATTATAGAGAATTATACAGCCCACAGGTTTTCGTTTGGATTGAGGTCCAGCGACTGAGCATTGCAGATCATTGATTTTGTTGTCATATAACCATTTCTCTGTGGATCTTCATGTATGTTTTGGGTCATTGCCTTGTTGGTAAGTCCACCGACGGCCATAATAATAATTGCCCTGACAGTGCTCAGTGGTACTCTTGATTGAATATACCTACAATCGTTTGTGGATCTTCTTGTAGCCATTACCAGAGTTATGAAGGTCTACGGCCATCTGTCTCTTTTGAACTGCCAGTTCTTTTGTTTTCTTCATGGTATTGGGTGACAAAGGGATATTGCATGCATGTTACATAATTGTTATACCCATAATGAAACAGGAAGTAATGTAATAGCTCAAAAGAGTTCTTTAAGGCTTTGATAAAATCATGAGTATAATTTAATTTCTGGTTTAGTTTTGGTAGATGGTATTTACAATCATCTTTAAGGGTGCCAATTATTGTGAAAACTTGATTTGGAGGGAATTTTACTTTAATTAAACCAATAAATTATTTTGGTTGGTTCAAGTGGTAAATTAAGATTTCTGGCATGTTGGTACTTTGGAGTTTATCTCCACAATTATAATGTTTGTATTTTAAAAAATGTGGTTTGTCCATTGCCTGTCAGGGGTGCCAGTAATTTTTGGAGCCCACTGTATGTTATTATTGGAAAAGTGGATGAGCAATTCTCCTCATCATATTATGATGTGGCACAAGGTAAAGTGGACAAATAAAACTGCTTTGTCAGTTTTCAGGATACAAAGGGCACATTCTCCTGGTTGTGGAGGAAGTGTGTGACGGCGATGGGACAGTTGTTGATCCACGTACACAGCAGCATGAGGAGGCCCACTCTGGTCTGCACTTTACTGCCCTGGGGACCACACACACAGTGGCAAACACAAAACACACACACACACACACAAGTCTGTTACGCTATTTCCCAAATAAACGAGAGACCAGAAAACAAAACATAACTGAACAACTCAAGAACAAGGAACATTACAGAGCCTGGTGAACTGAGAAGCAGGACTTCCATAGAGAACCCATTGGTTCCTATGGGACATTTAGTTCTGGGACCCAGATCATCAAAGATCTGTATTAAGAACCACTCCCGAACTTGGAGATGAATGGATTGAATACAAATGTCTGTCCCAACTTCTGTATGCACTCGTCCTTTTTGGTTGAAAACACATTTATTTGCATACGTCTAAGAACTGTGTTGTCAATATAAATACATAATGTTTGTAAAATTGCAAAATTACAAAAACTACATTCGGAGAGACATTTGATGTAATTCATTGCCTTGAAAAAGTCTTAAAAGCTCTTTTAATCTTGTTGCCACATCGTAAATTCCTGCAAAGTTCCTTTCCTCATGTTCACTTTCCAAGGAAAAATCTTGCAGATAATCCCTCCCCATTAATCAAAAAGAATCCTGACTGCAGTAAATCCATGTTTTCACGGGAAATACCAAGTCACATGGGTTTAGACAGCACCACCAAAGTCCAACACACACCATTAGTAGATATTAATGCAGTTAAAAAAAGCATAAGACCGGGGCAAAAATCTAAACAAACAGAATATAACAAGGTTAGGTCAAACATGCAGTGGATCCATAAGCAGGTTGAGCCATGAAGACCTCAGAAGACTAATTATAAAGTCGAAAACATATAGATTCCATTGTGGCGGTCCTCTTTGCTCATAGTGAAGCAGATAAGAAGAAACATGATTAAAAAGAATGACCCGGGGGATATTCGAGCTTTGGCACAGTTTTAACTTCTGAAAACATTTCCCGTTCTCATCGCCAACAAAACATCAAGTCAAAGCATATTTGAGCTACTACCACATGCAGAGCTGAAGCCTTGATGTTTGTCTGAAAGCACGGAATACAACAAATAAGGATTCTAAGTTTAACCAAGGACAACCACAGATATAATGAGGGAGTGAGATTGCCCATGCAAAGAAATAATTTGAAGAATAATTAACTTGGTTTATGTTGAAAACATAAGTTTATGTAGAAAAATGTGTTACACGTGATATACAGTTTAGAACAGCAAGTGTTTTTTATTACTTTAATGCATTGTTTAGGAAAGGATGGTTTTATGTACTACAATTGATTGATAAATGGTTGGTGATTTATGTTTGGTTTTCAATTATTTATGGGATTCAAAGTCGAATGCTGTGAATGAGGCATGTAATGAAGTGTGTAATTTTACATTATTATTTGATAAAATATACTGCTAGCATTCTGATTTTCTTGTGCAAAATTCTGCCCAAAAAGTGCCCAAAGCTGAATTTGGGGAGGCGGACATGAAACGTAAACGACCGCCAAATAAACCAGCGGGGCTGATGCAAAGAAAGCCCAGTCCCGTTACAAAGACAGGTTTACTGAAATTAAATGACTAAAGCTAGTGTACTTTGTGGTACAACATGCTAGAGAAGATGCAGAGTTTTCTACTGGAGTGCAATGAAGGGTGTTGGAAATAAACAAAACGGGCTCATTCCAACGTGGAGCAATCAATATGTGACTCATAACATGGCAAAAAAAACAAAAAACTTTAGGGCATACTTATCAAACTAAGAGAATCACCTTTTCAGATTTTGTCTCCAATGTTAACGTAATGCAAAACCACAAATATTTGAGAGAAAACAAAAAGTGATCATAAATGTTAATAATAGGACGGCCTTAGTCCGGATGCAATGAATAATATTCAAACATGTGTGCTGATCTTATCACATTGCCACCTAGAGAGTCTGGGGTAGAAACAGCAGCAGATAAAACCCTGTTGAAATGATCCTAAATAGGGAAAAGGAAGAGGTCCACGAGTGGCCACTGTGAATCCTTCCAGAACAGTCAGGTAAGCCGCCCCAATAGACCAGAGGTAAAGGGTCAAGAGTCAAAGCATGGGGTCTAACAGGGGTCAGGGAAAAGCCAGTGGAACACAACATGAACTGGTGCAGTGTCCCTCCTCCACACACTAGAACATGGCCCACTTCGACACACCACGGGTTCGTTAAAACAGCAGTGAGGCCGTGCCTCCCTTAGTGTGTGGAAAAGAGCCGACACACCTTTAGGAATCAGTGTGGAGAGTCAGGACACAGCCGATGCCAAGGAAGGGGAAGGGGGGGGAGCAACAATAACAGGTAAGCCACTAACCCCCAACACAAGGATCAAGGAGGAGCACCCCTGCTGCTGATGCTAAGCCGAAAACAACCAGGACAGGTGCTGCCCACACAAACACACTCAACACACTTTGCACGCACGTTACTCACCCGCCGGTTGATCTTATCGCCCTGCAAAACCACAACAATGTGACTGTTCAGCTCCACACACACACAGACGGGTAGAGAGACAAGTACCTCATCTATTACCCAGCGAGATCATCAGGGCATGTTTTCACTGGACTTTTTCTGGTTATTTATTTAACTAGGTTCATTAAAGGCATCATTTTCACATTTACCTCACAGCTCTGCAAAGTTCTGGAAACTAAACGTTTTATCTCAAACATTTGTCTCAAACTCACAATGACAACACTTTCCTATTAAAAAAATACCTTGCTGTAGTCATACATTCCTCTACCGTGACACAGCGGTACTTTGTCCTAGTTTAGCACTAGCTAGCACATTAGTTAGCATGGGGGCGCTACCTGGGAGAGGATGTTGGTGCACTGCTGCAGCAGGGAGACAGGGGGCTTGCCCAGGCTGGTGGCCAGCTGCACCCGCAACAGCTGCTCCTTCTGGGTCAGGTTGTCCTGCAGGGCGTGGGCCAGAGCCACCGCCGCACACCAGTTGGACAGCGAGTCGGCCGAGAACAGGCCCCCGCACAGCAGCTGGCCCGCCGAGATGGAGTTGGCTGTGGGGAGACAGGGAGACAGAGCGACGTTTCAACGTGCGTGTGCAGTGGGTGTGCGCTTGTCGCACGGAGAACATTTAACCGGGCCAGGGAATTGTTTGTGCTTCCGGTGCGTGACGGACCATCGATGGTGGAAGGCAGCAGCGTGGCCACGATCTCTCCCTGGCCCTTCTGGTTCTTGTAGAGGAAACACTGGAAGCAGTAGAGGACGGCGCAGCGCAGCACAAAGGGCTGCCTCTCGTTCACCATGGACATCAGCAGCACCACAATGGCCGGTCTGGGGACAGAGAGTGTGCCCGTGTAATTGAGTGTAAAGACTAACTCACTTTAAATGGCCACTGAGATCTGCACCTCCGTTCAGTTGGATTGCTGTGTTTTCCTTAGAGCGATGTATCCTTAACAGTATCTTACCTCGGGGGGTTGGAGGGGGCGTTGACCGAGGCAAAGTAGTCCTGGTTGGTCTGTGAGCCGCGGATGACCTCCGACACAGTGTTGATTGTCTAAAAGGTAGAAGCAGGAGGAGTGCAAAAAGTCAAAAGCATTCCTCTAACTAAAAGGAACACGTATCGCTTCCTGACAAAATGAAAGCTAACCGATAGATGTCCCTACCTCTGTGAGGATGTCTGCAGGCACGCCGGTGGCCATGAGGATGGTACAGAGCTGCTGCAGCAAGCCACACTGGTACATGGACTTCTGACAGCTGGCTGTGGCCCCGGGAGAGTTCACTGGAGACACCATGACTCGCACCAGCTGCCAACAGGAGAGGGACAGAGTTCACCGAAGACACTCTCGTGGTTTCATGACAATTACAAGTGACAGGGCAACTATGCTCTAGCTCAGAAGACTAGTAAAAGAGTATAGATAGGAACCCTGAAATCTGTTTGGGAGAACCCCCGACAGCCATAGTGCTTTAGCTTTAGCGTTCCTTGCTCCCTGACGACGGACTGAATCACGGATCCTGCAACATTTAAACGATGGAACAAGGAAAGTTAACATCCCTGTTACCTGCAGCATGAGGTGGAGGTTGGTGACCTTTTGGGCGGACCAGCCAGAGTTGTCGTCTCCCACCTCGAACCAGGGCTTCATCCTCTGGATGTAGGAGCCCTCCTTGAAGAAGTTCTGGTTGGAGCTGTTATTCTTCAGCAGGTTGAGCAGCAAAAGCAGGCAGTCCTCCACCACAATGCCTGCAAACAGGACACACCACGTCACTCATTGTTATTATCTGTCAATATGTTTCAGGAAACTGTTAAAAAAACATATTATAACATTGCTTTAATAGTGTGTGTGTGTGTGTGTGTGTGTGTGTGTGTGTGTGTGTGTGTACCTCCATCACTGCTTCCCTCCTCTGTTATAATGTCTAGAAGGCGCTCAAAAGCGTTCTCAAACGCAACGATTTTCTGGATGGCTGCATTGCCTTTGGTCAACTGCTGAAGCAACAGTAAGCCCTGGTGGGAGAAGAGAAAATAAAAAAACACCAGACAAAGATGAAGCATAGTGAACGCGGACAGGAAACGTTAAGGCCGTGTCCGCCTCGCACATGAGTGAGCGCTTACATCATTGCGAATTACTTCTCTGGAGTCAGCTAATAGGTCCATCAGTCTGGAAACACCTGCAGGGGGAAAATCGTCAAAGACCATTACAAACGCGGGCCAGTAAAGAAACGTCACTTAGAAAACACTCAAGCATTAACAGAGTTTAATAAATCAGGCATCCATTTTCAGGTCTCGCCCTCGGGGGAACAATGAGTCCTGGCTGATTGAATACAGTCTGGAACAGAGGGAGGAGTGCCACTTTAGACGTAGCAATGCACTGACGGTGCCACACTGATGTGATACACGGCTACGGAAGTGGGAGTGCGTGCGAGGAGCGTGGGTGGCGGGGGTTAGCCGGCCTCACCCATAGGGCTGACCAGGATGACCCCCTGGAGCTGGGCACACTGGTTCTTCAGCAGGGCGGTCAGCAGCTTCACACCAGGCCACCGCACGTGAAAGTCAAACTCCTGGGATGGGGATGACAACACACACACACACACACACACACACGACATGAACGTGACTGTAACTAACTGCGGGAGACAATGGCAGCAGCGTACCAGTCAGTAGGCCCGCGGTGCGGTGCAGTACCTCCAGCATTGACAGAAGCAGCGTTACGTTCTCCGGGTCCTGGATAAACTTGTCTGTGAACTGGACTCCCAGGTCGTCGGCCTGCTTCTGGGCGTTCTCATCTGAGAAGGAGCAGAGAGGGCTATGTTAGAGAAAAGCGTTGCACCTGCAACGGCAACACAGGCCACGGTACCCTACTACGCTTGCTTGTGGGTATCAACCTGGGATAGGCTCTGCTTTGATTCTTTCCAAATTGTTGAATCATTCAGTCATTTGGGGGGGGGGGGGGGCTGAC
>JAVQIZ010200645.1:0-18292 GCA_036023535.2 Galaxias brevipinnis
GAAATGGATGAACATTGGGGGGGGGGGGGGGGGTATTTTTGTTACCATGTAAGGATGAACCTCTTCCAGACCTCTCCTTTTCAAAAGCCACGGTCAAACCAACAGCCTCAAATATACTGCAACAGTCAGTGTAAGACTATCTATCTTAGTAAGCCAGACAGGCAACATGCACTTACAGGATTCTATACATCATTAAATAAAATGAGCCCCACAAGATAACAAACAACTGAGGACCATGATCCCAAAAAGAATGTGAAGCAGTCTTTATGCAGTGCACATGTTCAAGCTGGGAAAACAGAACCAGCGCGGCAGTAGAAACAGGGAAACTATAGCTTGGCAGATTTTCATTGGAGGAGATTGATTCACAGGCTGGGGTAAGACGTGTGGTTATTTTCCTGATGGATTCCTGTTCGGTACCTCCACTGAGGACAAGAAAGGGTTTTCAAAGCTTCAATTGACGGAGCAGATAGGATATCAGTCTGCATCTACAGTATTTCCCCACAGACCAGCAGGAGAGGAAAGAGGCAGAGAGAAGAGAGAGGGGTTTCAGGCCAATATCTCACTATATCAAATGCTTACGATGAGCTCTCTCTTGTTTCTCCTGAACCTGACAAAAGCAGATTCCGTCCCAGATTCAAAATGTCTCCTTCTGCTTGGATGGCAAACCGCAAATTTACTAATAAAATAAAACTTTTTTTTTTTAATAATATTTTTTTTTTAAATTGCACCTTAGTAAAATCAGATTAGGCCAAATGGTTGAGCTTCTCATATTTAGAGATCCCTGCTGTCTTTTCGTCACTTTGACATTAAACAAAATACTCGAAACAATTGAAAGGAGAGGGGATGTAGATTGCTGCTAGCCATTAGCCAAACATCAATACAAGGTCAAGTGTAATCCTTGTCTGGCAGACAATCAATAACAACCCAAACAAATTGTTGTTCTATTTGGCGTTCAGCTTTGTACCCCCTTTCTCCTTCCACCTTGTTTTCGAACGCCTTGAAAAAGGCCTGCAGGCAGATAGATGGCTCTTGATAACATAGGTAACGAGTTGGTGTTTTTCAGGGCTGGCGTGTTTCTGCCTGGTCAGACAAATTGATAGCAGAAAAACCAATGTGGAGGAGTCAGGGATCTCTGATTGACCTAAACAGCGAGCTGAAATATGTGAGCCTTGAAGCAGGACAATGACAAAGCCCCAGAACAATTTACAGCTAATGCGTCTGTTCCAATGATAATAAGCAATAATAGGCTCTCAAATATACAGTAAAAGGTGTGCAGAATCGAGAGTTATGGGTATCGATAGTTTTGTTATGGCTGAATAAAAATCAAGCAAATGTGGGGCGTAAAATATGTAAAGCAAGTGTGCCGCAGGCAATTAAGTAAAAAAAAAAAATAGCTTGGATAAAAGGTGAGAAGAATTAACTTTTTTTTGCCAGCATGTGGTGTCTCTTTTTACAATGTGAAATATTGATTGTTTGTCGTTAAATAAAAGTAACTCGCGAGGAAGACAGAAGGGTTTGCCTCAGCACCTGCCATCATGCTTTACACATTATTCTATAGAGGTGAAATGTGCTTAGCGCCAGCATTTGTCCACCAAGCACTTTCCCGTATTTTTCCTCAGGCAGTAAAGGAAACAGCAGTGCATTTCCTGCCGTGGACAAGAGTAATTGAACTTGCATTTAGTACCATGACATGGTTGACTTTCAGCCTTGCTCTTCATTTGTATTCCACTAAAGACAACATGACAAGTTTTGACTCAGTCCAGATAAATGACAGCGCAAAAAATGTGTGCCCTGTTCCCAGAATACTGCAGTCAGCACAAGAGCATTGACCATGTCAGAGCTCAGCATCTTCTCATTTTATTTTTGTAATGTTATTTCACCACAAGGGCTTACAGACACCATCATTGTATTCCAGAATTGTGTGATCTTAAAACGTGACGGACAGCTCTGATGGCTGGCTTGCCTGCTCCCTGACTCTGACACCTGTCAGGAGATATGATGAAGTGCTGTATAAGATGTTGCATTATATAGCAATCTGATGGCAGACTACTGACCACATTATGCTCAGGCAAGACAAGGAGCTTTGCATTACCATCCAGATAGCGTTAAATTGTTTTCCTAGACTGATTCATACTCTTGCCAAAGTGCTGGGATCAAATTATTTACAGGTGGAATAAATGAATGATAACTTTATACAATGAAGTCATTAAGTTGTGCCAGACATGTTTTAAACAAGATTAATGAGATCACAACGATTACTGCCTGCTCACCTCTGCCAAATGCAGCCTGTAAATTTCAAATTATGAAAGGACCAGTTGTTTCCCTGGTTGGTTTTTGGAACAGCCAGATCATGCCATCATCCTCATGTGAAGGGCCTGTGGGGGGAATACCTACCTCGTGCACTCCTCTGCCACTCTATCACTCTTCCATCTTCACGTCGACCATGTGAGAGTATTCCACAGCAGAACTCGTGTTTATTTTTTACCTATTTTTTTACAATGCAGTTCCTGCCGTTAAACAAAATTGTTGTGATACCAACATAATATACAGTGGAAAATATCCAAAGATGATGGAAACAAAAGGGTGGCTGGTTTCACAATGCCTACAGTTGGAGAGACAATGAAGAAGATTGTGGTGTACGTCAACAAGAACTTTGTTAAAACTCGCGGCATGTCACGCGAAGGATTTAACTTGCAACGGTACCAAAAGTTAGAGTCAAACCTCAGTGGATAGTACAAATCCCAATGTCACTGGCATTGGGATTCAAACATTCATCTCAGCCTCCTGAGAATCAACATATCAATAGTTTTGCCTCTTGGCTCCCAAGAGTGTTGGGTCGAAGGAGCCGCGTCTTCCTCAAAGCCTTAGGGACGACAGGAAACCGATATGTACACCTGAAACAACAACTGTGATGTCTCTCTTTTCTCCATTCTGCTGTTTCTCAAGCACCGTGCAGTGCATTGGGATTGTATGCTCATCAGCCATCTCCGAACGATCATACCATCAGACCGGCTCACATGTATCAACATCAGGGAAGCGTGTTTTTTTTTTTTTTTTTGCATGTAACGTAGATATGTGTAACTACAGAAAAAAATATATACATATATTTAATGTAAATATATACCAGCCTGTGAGGGGAAAGATAAAACCCTGGTCTGTGTCCATGGGAGTGAGGACGTAGCCCCCAATTCTTTTTCTAAGGCACTTCTGAATGCCTTCTGTGGTGCCGTTCAACCAGCGTCTTTTCAAACGTGAATTATTATGCAGCAGTATAGCCAAACCTCCTCCGGATGCTTTACCAGCCGTCTCCGAACGTCTTAAGTCCGCTTCTTTTTATAATTGCTCCACGAGTGTGGGTGGGGCTCATTATTCCTTTTCACCGAGTCTATACATCTATTTCCCCAGGGAGGGCCCCTCGACAAAAATCTACATTGATTAGTCATAGTTCTCTACAGGATAGTAGCTCCTCCAATCACCATCTTAATACAATCGACTGAAATAGCAATTTGATTAAGTGTAGAGTGGTATGCATGTAAATTGCATGGATACCCCAGCAGCCTCCAAGTATCACATAAGCTAAATGTTTAAGCTGCAGGACTGAACTGACTGAATGGCTACATAGGATCTGCATTGATATCAAACAAGCTATAGTACACACATTTTGTGAAGGTGACCATTTACATTTCTGAAGCAAACTCAGAGGATGCAATCTGAAATATTTCATAAAACAAAATCGTGGGAGAATAAATGCGATGTGATAGTGGGTGCTAGGAGATGCTGTACAGTGCAAGCTAAGATTGCAACATTGCATGCCGTCTGCTGGGATTCACTGATTATGTCAGATATGCTAAAAACAAGATGGAGCATGATTGGGCAACTGTGGGCTCCTTGTTATCTTTGTTCTTTTGATATGAAAATTACATTAATCAGATTTAAGCCAAGTGCATTGAAAGACTTAGTGTTTCATAGATTAGCACCTAAAGTCTTAAGCTTCTGAAAAAATCCACGGTAAAGACAATCTGAACCATGTTTTTTGAGATTCAACTACATATGAACTTCTGAGTCAGCGAGAGAGAAAAAGGAAAAATGCATTGTTTTTTTATTGTAAAGATGCACATATTGTCTGCCGTAAGCCTTGTTTGTTCTAAATTGTTGGATAAATCCTATGGCTCCCCATCTCTATACAGCAGCGCTAATCTCCTGTATTTGTCCTCTGCTCGAATACCATTCAATGGTGGAAGTCAAACTTCTCCAATGAAGAAGTGTAACCACATAACTTCCACTGGGATACAATCTATGTTTTCATTTGTTGTTTGTGCAGCAAATATTCTTGCCTCAGGGGATCTGCAATAACACTACATCTGAGTTTGCACTGTAGGAAGTCCGTCTTTCACATTAATACGGCATTTATAGCTCTCTTACATACATATAAATACTCAAGCGATACATGTATATGCACATATACATACAGGTAAGTACAGTGCATTCACAAAAACATGTTATGCATCAATCAGTAGGACGTTTTGCTGACAGTCTCCTCAACTTCCAACGATACAGACCAAGGTTGAATGTGTTACAGCAACATAATTGTATAGGAAAAATATATATGGTAAAAAAACAAAACTATTGTAATGTAATTATTATTATTGATATTACTATCATTATTGTCAGTGAAATGTCAAATGCACTGTGAAACATGTTTACATCAAATATTGAAATAAAGTTCATTTGTTAAAAAAAAAAATGGGAACGTTGTGTCTTGTGTGTGACAAGAAACCGTGCATTGGCTCATTTCTATGTTGTAGGTTCTAAGGTATACTCTGCCTTCATTCTCAATGCCAAAGCTGAACTGTTAAGTTTGGAGCTCATTATCTTAGTTCCTCACAGCAGCGAAACCATCTGGAAAAAAAGATGTTGAATGCAACTGTGCCATGACGCCTCTAAGAGGCTGTTAAGAATTTGTCACGCTCAAGTACATTTGCTTGAGGCCAGGTAATTCCCAGTGTGCACACACAAGTACACACTCTTTCTCTCTTTCGAAACTAAGTAACAGGTAGACATAGAGTCTCTGTATTTACACACCCACACACTCCTGCCTACAGGGAAACACTGGGACAGGGAGATGCGGCCCAATGGCTGCTAGATGTATCTGTCTGGCCCTTGCTTGGCCCCTCCGGCAGGTAACCACAGAGTCCAGCTATAATTGGTTTCGCCATAGTACTGTGCAGACAACCCCCCATCCCCTCCAAAATTAAATAAAAACATCTGATTGAGATTCAGGAGGGATCTTTGGACGCTGCAAGGACACTACTCGGTTTCTGACTCACAGCAGCTCTGTAAGTGTGGTTTTGTTTTGTTTTTGTGTCTTTTGAGCATATACACTAAAGGTAAAGAAAAAAATGAGAAACGGATTAGCTAATACTCCTTACATGCAAGTGGATAAATGAGACATTGGACCGTAGGTTCGCGTAAGCGTTTCCACCGGAATCCCAGAGGATGGTTTGTAGAGCATCCATGAACTGTGCACCAGACTTGACCCGAGGAAGACCTCAAAAATCACCACATTTACCCTCACAGGTATGAAAATACTCTGGCTGACTCATTTGCAGAAACTCAGAGTCATCGGGAACCAGTTGGTATCAAGCCAACGTTTCCCCTGCTGTTTTTACTGGATCTGCACACCCCCCCCCTCCCTCGCCCCCATCCCTCACTGCATTGGTCAGCATCTGTTTACCTGTGGCAGCAGGGGGGGCACTGATATGAACAGATGGACGCTGTCGGTCTGCTTCACATTCACAAGACACCCCCGCCGCACAACACCGACCAGAGAAGCACAGCCTGCCTGGAGCGGAGTAGACAGGCGAGGGGGAGATAGAGGAAGAGAAGGGAGGGAGGAGAAGAGGAGAGAACCAGAGGCGGTTGAGGGAGACGGATGGGATGTAAGAGATGGGCTGAGGATAGAGGGAAACTGTTAGATTCGGTAGAATTATGTACACGAAAAATTGTGTCCGAATATTTTCCTGACAAGCTCAGTTTGGCGATAAAGGAAAACCACTAGAGTTGTGTGTTGAAGTTTATAGATTCTTTCCCTTCCTCCCAGAAAGCCATTTATTGCATAAGACAGTCAGAAAATTAGTGTTGTATTGTTTGATGTTCAAGCTGCCCTGATTATCTGCTAGTATCATAGGAATTAGCTGAACCCTTAAAGCTGTGATATGCTTGATGACCTAACATGGTGCTCCTCCAGTGTAAGTCTCTGTGATAGTGCTCTCAGGCAATGAACACAGTATGTATGTGTCTGTTTCTTTCTGTGGTATATATATAGAGATGAGGCACAAATTAAAGGAAAAGCCAATATATATGGAGGACGATTTGTGCCAGTATTAAATAAATAAATAAATAAAAAGTGAAATGTTGACTGAAATAATTACACAAACACATATTAAATTATTTATGTACATATTTCATTATGTTTTCTTTTTAAATAACTAAATATTTCAGTATATAATCATTTATTTCTACATTTATTTATTGTCACATTTATTTCATGGTAGTTGGTGTTCTGTGTGCTGTGAAATAAACTTCATCCATAAATTAATCATTAATAATAATAATAATAATAATCATTATTTAATATTGGCACAAATCGTCCTCCATAAACATAAAGTGTCTCAGTCAGGTGTTGGGCCACCACGTGCCACCAGAACAGCTTCAATGCGCCTTGGCATTGATTCTGCAAGTATCTGCAACTCTACTGGAGGGCCGGAACACCATTCTTCCATTAGATATTCCTTAATTTGGTGTTTTGATGATGGTGGCGAACAACGCTGTCTAACATTTCGGCCCAAATCTACCACAGGTGTTTGATTGGGTTGAGATATGCAGACCGCGGAGGCATATCACATGACTCTCTTAATACTCCCACAACAAACCATACACTGACTCATCTTGCCCTGTGCATGATAGCACTGTCATCCACGAAGAGCCCACCTTCATCAGGTTTTAAATAGAGAGCAAGATAGCGTTGAGTGCGAGAGAGAGAGTGATGGAGAGAAACAATGACGTAGAGAGAGTGAACGGAGTAGCAAAAGTGCTGTTTCAGTGGAACTTAGGCAGTGGTAGAGGAGAGGAACTGGATTATGACCAGATTAGGTGACAGAACTGGAACAAGGGGCATGGCAGGAGAAAGAAGTACATCTTTACCAAAGCAGCTTGAAGGGATGTGTTAACTCGTTATCTCTGGCAATCTGTAGTGTTTCTCTATCTCGCTCTCTCTCTCTCTCTCTCCGTGTGTGCGCGCACGCCTGTGTCTGTAACTCTTATCTGCCCTTCATGGAATTTGGGCAAAAATCAAATTTCTCTTGCAGATGAACTGATTAAAAAAAATAATACTTTCAATATATCTAGACGTGTCTACAAAAGAATTTAAATTAATTAGGATTTAGGAGTCCTTCCCTCACATATTCATTTACACACACAGACACACACACGTCCCTCATTGGTAGTCAAATGGCCTCACGTCCGCTACTTCTCAAGGTTTAATCTCATTTCTATTCAAATTGGCTTATTTAAGCTTCTCCGTTCTTACTCTAAATGTTTAAGTATGCAGAATTCTCAGTCATAACAAGCATAGTGCGCAGTGCTCGAATTTGAATTATAAAACAAACCCATTTATCTGAGTAGTATGGCTTTAAGGAATATATTTCTGCCAAATATGCCGAAGAGATTATACAGTTTCACTTATTATTATATTTCTTTCTTTGTGTAGTCTTCATAACCTTTTCTTCCATCATTATGCTTTCATTTCCTACAACATGGGAATAGGTTATTTCTCTCTGGGACTGCAGCCAGGAGTTCTTTGCCCACCGGCAGTCTGCCTGAAAATAAACTCTCATAATTAAAACAGTTCCATTCTAATGAGGCTCGTTGGCTTCCGACCCATAGCTGGTGTTCTGTACAGTACAGCACGGCAAATAATACTTTATTTAAACCATAAACAAAGCTCCCCACCCCTTTGTGGGACTATATCTTTGATATAATATATTGTTTTTCTCTTTGAAATGCATAATGGATATGAAGGGAATACAGTAGACCAGACTGCTGTCACACTATCACTGACAGACGGTAAAGTTGATCGACTTTCTCTACTGTCTCATATTACTTTCATTTATTATTAATTACTCCATTTAATCTCTTCTGACAGCAAGGGGGATTGACATGAAAAAGTCATAGCTTTAACGTTACGTGTCATAGAACTAGTTAGATATCATTAGAAAGCAGAAGATCCACACTTAATGCTCTATCGAGCCCAAGGTACAGGCTCACCGTTAGCCAAACTGTCACATTTACATTCCAACTCCTTAGTATTCTATACATACTACTTCAAAACTCTAACACCAGGGAAAGCAGGAAAAAAAAGGTTTTAACTGTCAGAAAATGTAACCCATGAGGGGTAACTAACACTCACTGGCTTGTGGTAACACATATAACGAGGTGGCCTTATCGCGCCTAACAGACCACCAGACCAGTCTGTCACCTCTCCATCGTGTCTCCCTCACCAGAGGAGTCCTTACACAACGACGGACCATGAACACTGTGCTCTCTCATTGTCTTCCCCTCAACACAAATTCAAAACAATGAAAAAGAGAAAAAAGCCGAAAGTCAAACAAATCATGCAAAAACATGTTAATCTTTTAACTATAATCCTTTGTATTCCTCAAGTGTTTGAGCACATGGCGGCATAAGGGATACAAACTGATGTCTTTGATTTCACACAAAGATTTCTGACCGTGAATTAATTTATCTTCTTTAAACAAGCTAATGTTGAGTAACCAAATTCAGCGGGGGACTTTATTAACAGCACTTCCGAGATGTTATTCATCCACTTTGCATACTTATACTCTGATTACGTATCTTACAGAATCGTCAATGACTTAATTGATTTTCTTAAAATGTTTATAGTTTTCATAATACAGACTTAGGTTGTCTAATAAAATCTATTATTATGAGCTAATGGAATTACAATTATGAGTGCAATTTTAAATAATTGCAACCTTGTACTGGCTCTGCAGCTACCAGCTCCTTTATAGATTGTTCCTCTCTCGCTCTCCCCCTTTGTTTTTTTCTTGCCCAGCTTAGTGCTCTGGCTGATTTATTTTCTATTCTTTTGTGCACTCTTTCCTTTCAGGTTTGGCCAACATTTGACTCCCAGCTGGGCTTCATATTTATTTTACTTTGTTATGAACTTATGACCTGCCCTTTCAGTTCACCATCTATTATTCTCCTAACTCGATCCACTGTCCCAATTCCACATAAAGGAAACTGCCTTTAAACCACTGTGAACTCACGATGGGCTTGCCACAGAACAATTTTAACACAGTCTGTGGCGGCAAGGCCAATTCATTAATGGGAAATGCCAGTCTTGGTTTTAAGTTCATGTCGAAAGAGTACATCCTCATTTTGCATGCTCGGGGCATGACCGGTGTACTTTAGTCCCAGTTATGCTTGCCCAGTAATTCATTGATTGAATGTCCAATCAAAGAGTTTCTTGCTTTAGGATCACAGGGAATGCTCTTTTTGAGGCCGGATAGGAAGGCTGGGAGATCCCTCGCTGGAGGAATGTCAGGTGATCAATAAAGTCCACTAGTCTCTTGCAAGATGTTAGTTAGCAGAACGTGGTAAAACAGTCCCAATAGTGGGTTTGACAAACTGGAACATGGACCAATTTCCATGAACCGCTTTCATAAAGACCGCATGTATTCATTTTGGCTGGGCTTTGACTCTACAGAACCTCAAGATATATCTGCTGTGGGAACTTTGGAGGAGACAGAGCACAGATGTGACTAGCTCTCGGGTCCTGAAATCTCCTCACGACTTAACGAGGTTATCAGCCTAAGCGGTGAGGTTGTGGGGATAATTTGGTAATGTACTAAACCATTCATAAGGCCCTTACGTTTCGGTGAATTGGTGACGTATGGACTTAACAAGGTGGCATTTGGGTGTTATAAACGGCTAATAGGCTAGAGATGCTGGATAACCTTTTTACTTTTTGTTTTGTTATACTCTCATGTAAACACAAACACAAAGGGGCACGTTATGCTTGGCTGATCAGAAGTGTTTTTTTTCTTTTTTTAACTTTTATCGCAGGGTAACAACTATTGGAGTGTGACGTGAATCTGAAACTCTCAAGAGATGTTAACTGGAAGCACAGTATAGTTTTAGATGGCAGCGGGCCCCGGGATTTAAGGAGTTTCTCATGGCAAGCTTGCTGTGGCCCATAAGTCATTCCATCGGCATGAGGAACAGTAAGAAGCGGCAGAGAATGTGGAGATTAAACTCTTTCCATTTTGCCATGTTGCGCTCCGGGTTGTATGTGCACACGCGTGTATATAATTGGAGTATTCGGGAGCAGTTAACATGTTCCTTTATCACATATACAGTCATGCAGTGGGAAGAGAGAGAAACTTCTCTGTGTTCTTAAACGCTGCACTCGATCGTTGCTCAGTGCCAGTGGCACCATGATGTTTCCACATCTCCCTGACGAACAGCTCTGCCGAAGCACGCCTCTCTGTGACTGATTCCCGCAGCCTTGCTAGGTCAATTATATTGGGCTTGCCTTGCCAGTTCCAAGATTATGGACTGGAGATGAATGCTGATCGACTCACTCCAGCGTAACATCTTCAGACATTGACAAAAGATGGCTTGTTTCAGTGCTTTTTTTTTATTATTAAAAAATTCCTGTAGGTCTCTCGAGGTTTCGGTCTTTTCAACTACTCGTTAGAGGCTTTCTCTTGTTTTTCTTTCCCTCTCACTCTTTCGCTCCATCTCTCCTGTTCTTGTTCACCTTCTCTCTTTTCCCCCCTTTTGCTGGAACTAAACATCTGCCAACCATTAGCTATACGTCTGAAAGGATGCACTATCCGCCGCACCTGTGATCGGTTGTTGATCGAAGGGCACGAGAGAAGTGGGTGCCAGGGAAGAGCTTAAGATAAATATCCCTCACAGTCAGTCTCACTTTCTCCCTCTTTTTTTTCAACAAAGTCCTGCACCAAGATTAACCACAAATGAACCTTTCCCATGTGGGGCAGTTGTCTATGCCTCTCATAGTCCTTGTAGGTTCCAAGTCTGGGGCCCATACCACTTGTCCAGCTTTACTTTCAATGAAGAGAGTTGAAAGGTGTCCCTCCCTCTTCTATTGGCGTGGCTCTCGTTTGCGTGTATAAACGGAGAAAGAAAAGGCTGATTCCTCACAACCTTTGCTGACAGAAAGACTAGTTATTCGTCTTCTCTCTAAAGACGCTAAAACAAAGCCACATTGTTTGAACCCACACACAATCTTTTACCTTGTTATTTTAAACTTGGTTGACTGAGCAAGACTATTATCCCAAAATACCCTATCAGATGCAGTCAGTACACTGCTGGCCTTTTTGTGATATACCACAATACAGATGATAAAATATCCCTAACTCAACTTCCATCACATTCTACAACAGTGCAGACAGTGTCCTTCTTAAAGGATCAAATATCAAAGAACGAACGCTAACAAGTTAGTTTTACTGTATGCTCTGCTGCCAATAACCTTGGAGCAAACACAATTATATTTGGAGTAATGGAGTAGCATGGCAAAATCTCAGGAAAATGAATGCACACTGGGAACTCCAAACAACAGGAACAGACATTCACTGACATAAAGATAACCACAAACATGCCTGGCTACGAGTCTCGATTGTGTTAAACATTATGAGATCATCCCCCAGACACAGAGCATCAACCACCCCAGATAAGCATCGTATGAGAACAAGAGAGGAGACATTTGTACTCGGGTCTGTTTTGGATCAAGCCTTAAGGAACATTGGGGTGAGCTTAATGTGGCGTATCTGACCCGGGGTCCAACCAGCATCAAGGAGGATGTCCAACCGGTGGCTATTCATCTGTGATGTTGCGGCCGTGGAAGATGAAAGTGTATACTTGTGCGTCGGACAATGCTAATCCTGCATCCTCCTCCACATTAGCACTTCACTCCTTATTTTTTTCGTCTGCCTTTTCCCCAATGACCTATTATAGCTTAATGTCTCTGCTCTTTCGAGACTTACCACTCTCTTGCTCTGAACCTGTCTGTTTCAGCACGTTAACTCCACTTCTCTTGATTTATGATGGCTCCTAAGTTTAAGACTACAATACCTCTGACCACGTTTTCTGTCAATTTCCGTCAAGGTTATTAATGATTATGGGCCGGAAGAACTCTCTCGAGTCTCACAACGCTGTCGCCATCTGACGTGCCAGAGAACGACCATCGGTGTCTTCCCTACACCAGCCTGGGAGACGATATAGGACATTGTCTGGTGATGTGTTAAACCCACCTACCTCCACCTAGTCCTCCTCCCTGCAGCCAGGCACTTATTACCAGGGGTAAGAGATGGGTGAGAGTGCCCTGGGGCTCTCAAAGCTGAGTGTTCCTTCTAGGCAACCAGCCTGACACCGGGGTCTAATCTCCTGCAAGCCGCTGGTCCCAGAAGTAGTGGTTATCTCTGTACTGCCACTACTCATCCATCCACACAGACGTCAGCCCTCACATCCCTAACTAAAATAAGGCAGGGGAACGTGGGTTGACTACATAAGAGCGAGATTATGGTTTAGGACTGTAAAAAAAACTATGTTTCATGTCTTTTTTGTAGCCATACAAAAAAAATAAACAATTTGAGACTAAATAATTTTTTTTGAAGAATTTCAGGGCTCAATTGAACAGATTCATAATTGTAGAAGTTTTATAACGATGGTTAATTTACTGCCACAATATTATCTTGACAATGTTTTGGCTGGTCTTGTTGGTCATGATAATCTCACCCAACCTGACGTAAGCATGCTTGGTTCTATACTAGCAAAGAGTTGGGGCCAGCCTGTATCCTTGTTTCATGGTCCGAGGGCCGGTTCTATGGCGGTCGAAACGCGAATAAGTGGTTTGAGATTATATGTGTGGCAACACTTATTTGATCTCAATTTTATTTTAAGGTAGTAATATAAAATGTGTTTTAACTGTTGTGAAAAGGGGTCTTTTACTTTGAAAGAACAAATATCTGTTTACATCACATAGACAGGAAATCCGGTTACACTTCCTTTTCCCGTTGACATGTGACGTTGAGGTCTCAACCTGAGGGCTCCCAAAGTTCACAAGTTGTTAAACATTGACAAAATTCCTTCAAATCTTTCTTAACGTGAGGTTAGATAACTTTTAGTATTTAAGTTAATATTTAATATCTTAGTTTTACAATAAGAGCATGGGGGAGTAGATCTTTTGGATTCTTTGATGTCCCTTCACCGCACCATATTATTTTATGTAAACATTTCACTAAATTTAAGTTGGATTTGTTAAGTCTTGTTTTCAATAAAAGCATGTGTTTGGAGGAAAAAAAAAATTGTATGCTGATTTCCATGATCGTGCATGTTGCCATATGGGAAGAATTGACCAACTACCCCCCTTTATTTATTTTTTATATATGGGAATATTCATTATTTAAGCAATTTTAACGAATAAAAGCACATTAAATCATTTGTATAATGTATAAGTAATACTTCATGCCGTAAAGGGTTAAGCATTGGCTGCAAACCAACCCTGGAACTGCCTTGGTGGAAAAGGGGTATCAAGAGACTTCTTGAGGTAGATGCAGCTCCCTGTGGATTCATATTTATTAATGAAGTGGCTTTAAACCTAGCCAACAAGCATTAAGAGGAAAGGAACATTGTTGGGCCAGCGGCTCATTCTCAGGTTGTCGACTGCCGCCACTACTCTGGAGCAGTGTCAACGCCACCACTAAGATGTAGTGTTCTGATGCTAAGCTCTTCAGTGAAACTTGAAGACCGAGTGGGGTTTTGAATGGGATGGACAGCAAATCACAATGCAATTGTACTATTTGTTTATATAAATGTTTTATTTTGTTTCATTTTCATTTTGTGCCTTGATTAACAGGGCACTTCTGAAAAAGAGACCTAGTCTGAATCAGTTTACCCTTTATAAATTAATAGAATAATAATACTTCTTGAGGTTCTTGGCCAGCGAGGGAGCACCATCACCATGTGCACCACTAAAAATCACCCATGTGTCCTCCATCACCATTCAGCCCTTGGCTCCTACATTACTACCCATCTCATCACTTACCTGGACACACTACACAATATGCCCACACCAGCCGAGCATATGGATGGCCTGCATGCTTGGGTCCGCAACTGGTTGATGGACTGACCACGTTTTTCTGGCCTTCATTTGACACCATATTCTCCATTTCTCAACCCTGTTGAGGAGTTTTTTCCCCCCAGCTTGACATTGGAAGGTATATGAACGCATACCCCTCCTACAAGCAATGGACTAAGCATGTGGTGATATTGCTGCTGCTATCAGTGCTAGATTCAGTGCTAGATTCATCATGCCAAGCGATACTTCCCCCGCTGTTTAGCCATGGAGAAGGTTGCCTGTGATGTCGATGAGGTCTTGAGGCCAGACAGAAACAAAAGGCAGGGTTTTTCAACTTCTAGTGACTCTTCACCGTTCTTTACTTGTTCAAAGACATGCCTGGCACAATCCTTTTCCAAAGCAGCGCACCCTTGCACTTTTTCATTTTTGGCAGAGCACGTCATGTAGCCTAGATCAGCGGTCCCCAACCTTTTTTGCGCCACGGACCGGTTTCATGTAAGACAATATTTTCGCGGACCGGCCTTTAAGGTGTGGGGGGATAAATATGACGAAATAAAATCATACGACCGGCATAAAAACAAATATAAAGTGCATATTGTGCAGAGCGGGCTCGGCGCATGAGAATCACCTGTAGGTAAACCTACAGAGAATAAACCCGTATTTTAAGTAGGACTCCTGATATTGTCTTTTAAATCCAGCTTTCTTTTTCTTGGAAGTCGTAGGCTCTTCTTCTGTCTCCTTATTGGGTCTTTTCCCCTTTTCAAAGAAGCTCTCTAAAGACGTTTGTTTTCCACTCATTTTTGCTTGATTGTGGGCTTAATCTTTGGAGTAACGAATCACGTAACTATGACGACCGTCTTGATATGTGTCAAGAGACACAGACGCACAGACGGATGTACCCGGTCATTTTTCAAAATATAACATCTTTCAGACTCTGATAATAAATAAAATATGTTTTTATTCACTCTTTCTGTGCGGCCCGGTACCAAAAGACCCACGGACCGGTACCAGTCCGCGGACCGGTGGTTGGGGACCACTGCTCTAACTGATGTGGGGTAGCGTGTCTTACCCCTGCATAGAGTCTGGTTCTCTAACTGGTGTGGGGTGACGGGTCTTAGCCCTGAGTCTGGTTCTCTAACTGGTGTGGGGTATTGGGTCTTAGCCCTGAGCCTGGTTCTGATGTAGGGTGACGGGTCTCACCCCTGCGTAGAGCCTGGGTCTGGTCAGAGTATTCCACCAGACTAGGGATCTGCTCCACTACAGTCAGAGCCCCATCCTCGATGCTGCGGCCCAGCTTCACTTTACTCCTGTCCACCACCATGTACTGGTTGTTGTAAGTGCCTGAAGGAGAGGACGAGTGAAAGAGAGAGCGAAAGAAAGAGAAAATGAGAAAAAGAGAGGGACAAAGAAAGAGAAAAACAGAACGAGAGAATGAGAGAAAGAGAGAAAGAAAGAGAAAAAACTATGAAAATTGAGAGAACAAGAGAGAATGATACAACGAGAAGTAGTCATGATGAGTAAGTGAACAAGAAGATAAACGTGTGCCGTTTATTGAGTGTCTAAGGAATATGAAAGTTAATAAGTGATCGCAAGACATGTACAGTGGAGAAAAAGCTAAACTCGACACATTTAGTCTTTTTACCAGCATTCTACATTGAAAAGGTGAGGAGAAAAGAAAAAGAAAAGAGTAACGAGAGAGAGAAAAAGGAGTGAGCAAGACAGGAACCAATGTGGTGAGAGAACATTAAAAGAAAAACAAAACAAAATGGCCGACAGTCGAAACCTCACCGGAGTTAAACCTGGAGAAGGTCTCGGCCCACTCTTGCCCGGTGTGTGCCAGGCTGTGTGCCAGCCTCACCCTCTGCCAGGCCAGCAGGCTGTGGGGGGTGATGTGGGAGAACAGGGAGGTGTTGAACACGTTGTTGGTGGTCTGGGTCATCATCAGGCCGTTGCCCAGCAGGTAGAAATCATCCAGAGACACCAGGAAGCCTGTGAGAGAGAACAGGAGAAGAAATGTATTTGTTTCACGCGATACGAAAGTGAAAAGTAGCTTACATTGCCTCGTTTTATAAAACCTAGTATTAAGTTACACTAAAATATATTAACATTAATATTAATTTCAAATGAAATGGAAAAATTTTACATGAAAACAGCAGCTCTACAGACATGCATTTAGATCCGATAAATTACTTCAGAGATGTTGCAGTTCAGTGGAAAGACTTCTGGCAGAAACAGTCACAACATCAGTGATGTTACAGAACCTACGTAGTTGTTTGAGGCCTTTGCCTTAAGAATTTCACAGTCCAGAATGACCTTATGTTATAATGATACATACACATACACATACAGATACACATATATATGTACAGTACTGTGCATAAGTTTTATGCACGGGATGCTGTTTTGAAGGCAAAGGGTGGTCACACCAAATGTTGATTTGATACAGATTTGCTTTGCCCTCACTTTGTATTTTATGAATTGATAAAAAATAAGCAATCAACATTTATATATTTTCCCATAACTTTAAAAACGTCACACCTGCCTAAAACATTTGCACAGTACTGTATATGAATGACTTTGACTTTACCGGGGTAGCTACTGAAGGAGAGCCTTCCAGTGGCCGTGTGGGATTCTTTGATGTTGAAGTCCCAGTGTTTGTAGATGCGCATGGTGGCAGCGTAGGTGTACCAGCTGGAGTGGGCAAACAGCAGGTTCTCAAACCCTGGCAGCATCTGGGTGAGGAGTTAGACAGACACAGAGGGTGAGTTAAAGAGTTACAAAGTAAAGACTACATGATACAAAGCATAAACATTAGAATTTGGAGTTTAGTCATAGCACATTTCACCCACATAGGCCTATGTAAAGCACACTGAATTGCCAAAGGCAAGCAGTGTTTTGCTTTGAGAATAATATTAAGCTGGTGCTTAGTACAGTATGAAAGAACCTTTAATTTGGAAAAGATAATTCTAAATTTGATATTAAAATAGCAGAGTGATCACCCATATCTAGAAATGAACGGTGAGTAATCGCGTGTGACCTCTGACCTTAATGAGAGCTGAGCAGTGTCCCATGCCGGGGTTTTTGTGGTCTCTAAGGGGAGCGTTGTTGCCAGGGACCAGAGCAGGGATCAGATCTAGCAAGTCTCCCACTGCATTCAGGAACTGGACTGCAAACAGGGACAAAGGCTGTGGGAAGGACACCAGATTACAACAGGCGTTACGACAGATAAGCTTACACACAAAAAGAGGTGGTCTATTAGACAGATGATAGAAAAATGTGCAAGCTCCCAAACATTCCCCTTCAGTTTGTGTTGGTTTACAATTTGTTTTTTTCTTATGGTGCTGCTAAGGACTATTCTTAGACTACTTACTATCTTGCAGCACTGACCTCAACATCGCACAAAATACAACTTGTTTTTCACAATACAGGCAACAGTTACAGGCAAATAAGAAGCCTTTAAGACTAAAAATACGCACACAAAAACACCAAAACAACAAAACACCTGTTTGCCGTGTTTCTTGGCCCAGTGTGCAACTCCGGCTTGCAGGCCATCCAACTGCGCCATTATGAATCCTGTGTGTTGCCACAAGGGATCACTGGTTTTATTCAGCTTCACCTGCTCCCTGGTCCACGAGTCCTGCTTACTGACACGTGAAAAGAACGAGAGATGAATTGTCAACATGCTGCCTTTTACATTACATTACAGTCATTGAGCTGAGACTTTTTATCCAAAAGCGACTTACAATGAAATTACAGAGGCAGTCCCACAGAAGCAACGTAGGGTTGAGTGCCTTCAGGTCACCAGTTCTACCCACTAGGCCACCTCTATCCCAAGGTTATATAATCAGTCAGATAGTCATATAATTGTGTGACACTTTTGATCGATCACATGTTGACACAATGACTCGTCTCACACAAGCACACTCCATGGCAGAATTTTTGCCGTTATTGGCAAGCTGAAGTCAGACATTAATGTTATTGTCCTCTCACTAATTATACTTAGCAACGATGTGCTCAGTTTCCCATAAGTGAAGTGGTCGGACAAGACAATGATAGAGTTCGTAACAAATCGACAATTGAGGTGAGAACGGACTATAGCTGGATGAA
>JAVQIZ010200665.1:0-12727 GCA_036023535.2 Galaxias brevipinnis
CCCCACCACCACCACCACCACCACCACCTAGCACACGTCAGCCCACTTAAAAGAAGCAGCAATGGAGAACGTCAGCGTTGTTGCTCACTTCCTGTACACAACATAGGTTGCTCAGACAACAGCCACGTTCCCGAAGACTGGTGGTCCTGTGCTCCCGTCACAGAATCCTTTTTCCTGAAAGCCCATGAACAGAGACATGAATAAATGGAAAATCAATTGGGCTCCTGTTGTGAGGATACTGGCCCATTTTCAGCCCACACCCCAATTATAGCTTTTCTGGAGCATAACACCTCTGGCCACTCCACCTGACTCCCCATGGTATCATTGATGTTGCTGACTTCCTCAAATACAGCTCTGGGAAACGGTTTCAGATTCTTTGAAAATCTCTTATTTTGCTTGATCTGACTCACTATAGCTTGATGTCTTAAACGTTTTTAGTCAACCTTCTGCAGCACAGATCAAGTGTATTAATAAATATTTTGTAAATGTATTACCTACATTGAGTACTTTTTTTATGGGATGTCACTGAATCAATGACTTGATCACATTTTGCACAAAGTGTTAATTCATTCTGTCTATTTAAACAGAGTGGGACAGAACTCTTTGTCACTTTCTCTTTGTCCTTTAAACCAGGGAAATAAACATTGAGTGTGCTAGAGGGCATATTTAAAAGTTTGCCAAATCTACCTAAATCAGCACAAAAGCACAGTCTCCACTGAGCTCTGAGAACCTCTTTACTTTAGATTATTTGAAGGGGATATGACAAGAAATCGTTTCATTGGACGAAAACCTTTGGAAATTCAAACACCATTCTGGTTCCATGACAGCACGCTGGGAGCAGCCTTTATGTAAAGTCAAGGCTACAAAAATGTTTTTTATTAAATGTTACCAGAGCAATTGAAAGGAGTCCTCCTAGGACTCATCATCTGCGTCTTGATGTTCATGCCTCACCAACTAGCCTTGACAAAAGGATAGCAAAATCATTCTCCCTCTTCTCTCTTATGACAAAGGTAATTCAAAAGCATTTCAGCAAATCATTGATGACGTGAAGTTGTACAGAAGAGGCGAAGAGCAAGTCCTTCACAAATACAAGAAATGCACACCCGTGTTCCAGCAGGTAGGGAGAGCTTGTGCATAGGTACTGTTGTATATCACCAGAAATGTTCCTCAATTGCAGGTGATTTCAGAGTGTAGCGTAATGTGATCACTTTCTATCAAGGTTAACCTCTCAGAACAAAAGTTATATCTTACATCCATGTCTTTCATCTTCTTTTTTGCATATCACATGGTTGCAAATAAAACCAGTTATTATTGTTCAGTTAGATTAAAAAAATTACTGTTGCGTTAAGGATGTAGAGAAAATGAGGAACTGCATTTACTTGGATTAATGTCATCCTTGGGATTTAGAAAATAGAACGTCTCATACCACAAATGCAATACAAATACATATAGCCTTCTCCTGGGAACTTGTTCTAATCAATTTGTTTAATCCATTGATGTGAGGTGATGGTCCCTGACTTCTGCTACCCCAGTAATTAATGGAATAGATTCCAAGAGCCATTGAGGCAACCCCCCAGATAGAGCTGTCCACTTAATCTTACCCTCTTGAAAACTTTGCATCAGACAATGATTTAGTGGCTTGGTTGTGTAAAAAAAGGTCATAGCTTTCCACGTTACTCTTTCAGGCTATAACAATTCTTATCTTATGAAAGCATTGCTTTGTCAAACTCTCTCAAATGCCACGTACTAGCTGACACTTTGGGAATTCATTGTGACCAAGGGGTAGCAGAGTAGACTCAACTATTACCTCTTGAAAAATATGAATTTGTACAAAGCTTCAGCTAGTAAAAGTAATGTTACTCAATCTGTACTACTGTGTTTTCAGTCAAAGGATTTATATGCCTACCAGACAAATGATTTGTGCCTGTTCTCTACTTAACTTTGCCTAGGCACTGACTAGAATTCCCCATCTAAATTCAGTTAATCAACTCTGTGCCATTTATGATGCAAGGCAAGACTGATTTGAGGAGAAGTACTAGGGAAGTTAGCTAAAGTTTGCTTCAACAGCTAGGATAATTAATCCCTCCATTGCACAGTTAATGAATACAATTGTAAAACAATGGAGCATTATTGCACCTGTATTCTGCTAGGTCTGCTAGGTTCTGCATTATCAGGTTAATTTGATAATGATTAACCACAATATTAACTGAGCATATGTTCTATTAATATTCATCTATTTGCTTTTTTAACATTTATCTGGCATACATTTTTATTTGCATATGACATTGTTCTGGCCTCAGATCAAAGCAAAAGCTCTTTTGATGGCAAGGCCAAAACGCTGTTTAATGTATTACACAGGCATGGGTGTAAATTCTCTTTGTCTAATTTGACTGTATTACATTTTTATACCAAGGAGGATTTAACGTAACATTGTCTGACCCTAACGCTGAACCCGTCTCACTGCCAATCAGTAGCGCAGCATTGCTGTATTACAGTAGCAACAGTAACAATAACTCTCATTCTTATGGGACCAAGGTAAGAAGGTCCTCATTGTCTCTATAACCTATGTAGAGAAATCACTGACTCAAGTGAACCAATCACCCACTATTTCTTGTGGGCATTTTGAGCATTGTGTGTTCAGACCCTACTTCAAACCACAGACAGCAGCCAATTTTGTCTGCAAATATTGGCATTTTGCAGCTATTATTATGATCCTGAAATCAATTCAAAAAGCATGTTATATAATACTTTCTTAGCTTTTAGCCAGGGTGTTGGAAAGAAGACTCCGACCGATTGTCGAACCTCGGATCCAGGAGGAGCAGTGCGGATTCCGTCCTGGTCGTGGAACAGTGGACCAACTCTTTACCCTTGCTGTACTGTTCCAGGCGAACGAACAACCAAAGCTACGTCGCTTTGCTGATTTTTGTTCGCCTACCCTTGGGGAAAGCAAACCATTTCGCTTTCGCTTGAAGCATACTGGAGCCCTTAGCACACTTCTAGCTTGTTGTGCGGCGTTAGCACGCTAGTAGTACATGCTGCCAGACTATTAAGCTATTAAGAAAACATTAATCGACCCATGAACTACTAATAAATAATTGAGCAACACATATTTTTTTCAAGAGGGCAAGTGATGCAAGTATGTTGGGCAGAATTCCTCGTCCATAACACTGGAACTCCCCAGAGTTGGTCCTGTGAATTCAGGTGTTAACAATTATGTAACAAGCCAGATTATGTCATTATGTAACAAGCCAGACATTCAAGCAGCACATGGATATGACTCAGCATGAACTTGCACCTAGGTGAACTCCTTCACCGCCTCCTGTATGTTAGGCTTCAATCCAAACATGACTTTTAACTTCCGGGGAGAGTCATGTTTGGCAATGCCCCTAGAAAAAAAAATGTCTTCAAAGAATCTTCCTTTTTTAGGAGTCTTGGTGATCACCAATGTCAAAGCACCTGATTTATGTGTGTGAGGTACTAACAGAAGACTGAACACACACGTTCCATTGGTATCAATACACAATAACAATAAAACAGAAAGTCAGACCGATTCATTCAAAACTGATGTGGTACCTTTCGTCCATCTTGGCCAGTAAGCCCAGGTGGTCCCGTCAAACCAGGCTCTCCCTAGAAACATACAACCAAATTCAATATCTTTAACACATGCTGACTATAATGTCACCTGTAGACCCTTGTCTATGGTTTACCTTGTCTCCTTTTGAGGCTCTGCCAGGTGAGGATCCAGGCTCTCCCTTTTGTCCCTAGAGCAAACACACATTTTGGTTTGACTTTCTTCCTTGGTATGTAAGTATAACATATGTTCTATCTTGAACCACACTTTATAAAAATTTTATTAGACACACAACAGTAGCTGTTTTTTTGTTTTACACTATTATCGAATGTAACAGAGTGGTCAAAGGGAGGTGAATGGTGTCATTACTTAACCTACTGTAGCCACTGTAGTTACACAAGAGCGTATTAAATATTTTCCCCTTAAGCATTACAGTTTACATGAATTCACTAGAAGGATATGGGGAGCTAGGGACCAGACACATTCTTTGTCCTTTTTGGGCAATTGGATCTAGTCCAACTATCACTATGGTAGTTCAAACCACTACACTGTAGGCTCTTGGAAAGGATCCTTCAGAAAATTATCAGTAACAGGCAGACTACTTGAGTTTATACAGTAATTAGGATTTAGTAGCCAAGTACAAGATATGAGAGAGGACCTTTTGCACCTCATCCTAAATTACACACTACCATTTTGATTGCAAATGGTAAGGGTGGTAAAACACATACCTTGGTGGACTACTTTGACTTGCATACAATAGACTACAGGTAATCCTTTCCATCCAGAAAACCTTATTAGTGAGCTATCTATACAGGACGAGGTTAGGTACCTTCATTCCAGGAGGTCCAGGGCAACCAGGGTTTCCATGTGGGCCAGCAGGACCCTGGAGAACAGTTATAGACATGGTAATACAAGACCATACAAAGTGGAGATGATAAAGCATTGGGCCTTAACAAAGACAGTTAAGTCTGGGGATTGGGTTTATATCTAATTTGGTACTGGTGCAGAATACAGCAGCAAGAACATCATGAAGGAATCTTGTTACAGCAGTTCTGAATGTGCATCACATTTAGAAAAGATACAGTTCATGCACACAGACTGTGTAGACAAACTGAATTGTTTTGGCATCCCAGAGTTTGACAACAGATTCAGATATCTTAACGGATAGTCCTACTCCTTCACATGTTGCTGTTGTAGGCATGGGATCAGTCATTGTGGAACTTCATTTATTTATTTATTTTAGTAAATCACAGTATCGTCAGCATAAAAATTAAGATAAGCAATTTGATTTTCAACTAATTCAGCCAGATTGTATGGTAAACAAAAGTGGACCAAGCAGGGGCGTTGCAATAGAGACCCTAAGTTCTCCCTTTCCAGTTGATCACCATTGCACCTTATTTCTGACCAAATATAACCATGCTCTTTTCTTTTTTTTCTCAAGGTGTTTTGCTTAAATTCCATAGTCCACCTCAAAAAGATGTATCCACAGATGAAGGTTTAGAATGATTTTATCCCAATGTTTAAATGTTTACTAAAATGACTAGAGAGGGACTTTAACATTATTTGTTTCAAAATGTCGTTATCAACTATATCGAATGCCTTATGAATGATCAGTGAAAAGAGAAGCACAATGTTGCCTTCAAGGCAGCAGTAACAGTACTATGTTTTTTCCTAATTCTGATAAAATGGCATTTGAGTATAAAAAAAACTAACTTTTCCTTTATGTATACCGTGGGTGCTCCGTGTGCCATATGAACTCTCTCTGCCTGCTTGCATGTCTCTGTCGTGTCATATGGATGTGATTTTCCTTATCCCTAAACCTTTCCACTGCCTTCGAATGGGTCTTGCAAAGTCAAAGCCACTCACCCATACTGTTTGTGCTATACTATAAACTGTAAATGTGTGTAAGATTAGTAATTTACCGAGGCAGGCAAGTCAAAGTTATAGCAAGGGAGCAGGGGAGGGCTTTTGGTGGGGGTACATATATAGGAGTTATGGGTGAGGGCAATGATCGGTTTGTTTAGTGGAACAGAAAAGACCTGGGGAAAAAAAACATTCATTACCTGTTCACTTGTTGAGAAGGTAAGGCTAAAGGAAAATGGGCAGAGGTAATGATTTATCTGGAGATAAAGTAAGTTTGGTGAGAAGATTATTCAGATGCACAGCCCAAGGCATTTAAACTGTATTAAATATCCTTTCACAGAAAAGCATCTTTTCAATCTTCATAACCTTTTAATCTAAGAGAAGAGACCTAAATTCAATGACAGACATGAAGTGAAAGAAGGCCAGATAACTGGACATTGATGTAACAGGGGATGCCAAGAAGTGCCAAGTGTGTGATTAGGGAATCCCACCTGTCAGTGTAATTTATCTGTTCCCCATTATCCAACAGTGAAGGGAGTTAGGCCGGCCAGCGAGGGAGTTAGGACAGTTTTCCCCTCCATACAGCACTCTGGACATATGGAGACACTTATCAGAAGCTCATCTACAGATCTCCTCCCTCCTTATTCAACAGGAAACTGAATATACAAAAGGGCAAAACCTGCCTTCCACACACATACTTGACCCCCATCTAACACAAACAGAAGCCTTTGGATAAAGGGCAGCTGTGTGAGGAGAGAGGGCTGTGACCAGGTTTATGATGTGGGCCAAGGACTTTTACAAGGGTTACACATGGGCTGCTACGGTCTTTACCCAGAGCAGAGATTTTAACACCCGCTGGGTCTGTACACGCCAGAGAGACTTTATGAGTCCGTGGTGTGAACTCTGAACGCCCTGAAATGTGTAGTCCATGACTGCCCTCTATCCCTGACAGTAGAAATCCTAGTCAGTTAGGATTGTATATCATGTCTATATTCTAGAACACTAACCATATGAAGCAATAGTGTTAATTCGAGAAACACTGGATACACCGCAATCAGTTCACACAGGAAAATCACTTTCAATAATGCATGTAAAGCATTGGCCACTAGCTTTCCTTAGACTATCTGTTTTTCAGTATTCTGTGTTGTTGCTGGCAATACTCTACACCCTGTCATGCAAAACGTTTCCTGGGTAGGTGAGGCTCACCACTTTCACACTGCCCATGCTGTAGTTAATTCTACAGCCCTCTTTGAGCTAAGTGATATCTGCTCTGCTGGGCTTATGGCACGACTGAGAAACTTGGAAGCTCACACGTTTTGGCAGTTGTGCTGGTAAAATCGTCTGCTCAGGGTCCAACTTGACAGCTCTGTGTCAAAGCGAGCAAGCGTAAGCTTGATAGAGGATGCTCCAATGGTTCTGGTGGGCAATAACCACAGTGGATTTGCCAGGTTGGAACGATAAATAAGAGCACCTACCAATCCACACTAGGGACGTTTTTAGGACTAGAAGAAGTCCAGAGGTTTGCCCAGACTAAAAGAAATGTCAATGCCACTTTATGCATTGTATATTTGTGGTGAGTTTACAAAAGAAGTGTCTAATGTCACTTGGGGTAACATATTGTAGCCTACCTGAGTGACTCAGTGATGATAAAGCATACCTACATACAGAACACAACACTGTCATGTCTTCTCCAACCCTCTGTCTCTCTTTCACTCCCACATGCACTCTTGAAGGCCAAAACATACACATAAAGTGCTTGTCAATGTGTCATATGTGTCAATACACTCAGGTCTAGACTCAAAATCTACACTGATCTACTGTATATAGGTTACATGCACTTTCTCTGTCTGTATCAAAAACAGTAGCTAGATTACACCATGACTGTTTCTGCCTTGGAGCTGAAAGCTAAAATATGTATGTTTCTGATGGGGGGGGGGGGGTGACGACAATATATTAACTGGCCAAGACGCTAATTATAAAAAATACTTTTGTCCACAACACCTCCAGGTTCTTTTGCATGAACAGCAGCAAGTTCTCAGGAGCTTGATCATTAATCAACTGAGTTTGAGTGGCTCCTTAAGGTCTTTAATAAGACTGGGACAAAGCCCTCTTTCATGTTGAAAGAGATTGGGTTCCCACAGCCCACCCCTCTGAGGCCTGACCGCAAAGCACAGTCTCACAGGTCGTGGCAGGGTAGATTAGCCTCACATACAAAACCAATCTAGAGAAAATAATTACTTATTCATCTTAATCTCTCTGATTTATTGAAAGAAAAGAAAATGCCATAGATTGTGTCTGATTTAGTGCTGATCAATGCTTAATACAAACGTCCTCAGCGCAGGTGAAGCCCTCATTTCATCAGGACATCAAATATACTCCATTTAAAGGGTGACAACCAAAGGGAAGGATTAGTGTAAGAGAGGTCAGTAGGAGGTCTCAGTAAACAGCCAAACCAAAGAGACATGACATCAACAAGCCTTTCTTCTCTTGTTAACAACATCAATTTAAAATAACTGCACTGGTCATTAGTTGAAATCCCACCAGGGAACACAATTGTTCCATGGCGACTGCCCCTGTAATCATATTGTAAGCTGCTTTGGATAAAAGCGTGTGCTAAATGACAAAAACTGAATGTAATTGTAATGTAAATGCTCCCTTTCGTACTACCTGTACTTGGTAACAAATTTTAACCTGGATACACTGGGAGCACTCATTGAAGTGACCATTAGGGATAAATATGAAGTTCAATGCTGTTTCAATAATTTGTTTTCCGTTTATATACAAAGTTTTCCCTATATTCAAATACCCAATCTTGATTGTCCAGTTTAATACAAATTCAATGACAAGGTTGTGGGTCCAGCAAGCAAATTTCCATTTGCCCTAACTCAGTATTGTATTGTCAGGATTGTTTGTTCTTTGGCTTTAGAAACATAACTTGGCAGCAGACGAAAACAAAACATTTGATGAAGGCTCCATAATCCAAATATGTTATAGAGTGGTTTAATATAATCCTCCTGAGCCCCTTCTTCAAACCCATTGCTAATGTCTTAACATTGTACTACAATTACAGGACAATAAGGTGGAAGCTAGAGAAGCTATAGCACCAAGTGTCAGGAAAACAACTTTAGAAAGATAGGCTGGAGTTTGCTAAGAGAAGCGGAACAGAGACTTACCCGCGGGCCCCTTCTCCCTGGCTGCCCTGGCTTCCCAGGAGGTCCTTGAAGTCCCTTAAAAGGAAAAAAATAAACAAAGACAAGAAGTGAATGTGCAGGACAATTCTGAGACCAATAATCATAAAGTGTAGGAAATTGAGTTGCAATGTTGAGATTTAAATCTCATTGGTAAATAAAAGCTGCCTGGATTTTACCAGAAGAATAAAATGGCCAGCAATCTGCACCAGTCAGCCATGTTGTGTAATCAAATAAGATTGGTCCCACCGGACAGTTGGAATCCTTCAGTTTAGTACTCAGTTGCTAAAATGTTGGCACAGTTGAAATTGTAATAAGCCCACTCAGTTCATAACTCCTGAAACCAATAGGATTCTATTGCAAAGTCACTACAATGCTTTGACAGCACTTCTGGCTCATTGTATAGGCAATGAAACCTGCAAAAGTTCAAACCACATCCCCTTGTATTAATTATAGGCATCGGCTAGCTTTAAAACAATTACACATGAGTTAGCACAGCTGGGGTCCAATCAAATGAGGGGTCAGCCTGGCAAAATCATGCTGTTGGAAAGTAGACCTGTTATTTTATAAATTCAAAAGACAGGAGAGAGGAAATATTAAAAGGATCTTGAGGTGCAAACCTAGTTTTGTAATTTTGGCTAGGCCTAATGTATAACGTGTTTCTTATTGTGACAGAAGTATCTCAGGATAGAAAAGGACTTCCCCTGTATTGCACTTAAAGCTGTGTCAAGAAACTATGAGTTGTAGACTTTTTCCTAGTAAAGGTAAGCTTGGGGTCATAACATATTAGTCCTCAACATTTTAACGATTCATTCAATTTGATGGTTCCATTTTATTTTTACTTTATATTTTCTTGAAGGGGCAAAGAAACATAGTCCCTCTACTCATCGTAGCCAAAAACGTAGCGTATGGAAACCAGATGGTTAAGCATTCTGAGATATTTTATTCGCTCGGACATATGACCCTTCCTTCAAGTACTCCATTGTTCCTGCCGTCAACCACAATTTTAGATGAATCTATCGCCATACTGGCAGTCCCATGACCCAGTAAATGGCTAAATATAGTTTTCTTACTATTTCTCGCCAAAATATTAAAAGGCTCGTCCCATGAATAATGTCTGCATAAATGGTGCATCCATGAATTTAACTTGGGCTGCTACACATAGTTGAGAATATTTGGAAGAGATGACTCTTCAAAGCTCATATTTCCAATTGAATGTATGTTTATGTAGCGTGCAAGGATTGGTCTGCATTGTTTCTTGTCACTTCCTAGCCTGTTTGCCCTACACTGGGATTGAATCCTGGTCCTGTGCTCACCAGCACCAGAGACAGAGTCCTTAACCACTTGGCCATGGAAAAAAGCTACTTCCTTCCACTATTCGAGTGTTTGTACTATTAGCTGATTTTGTGAGTTTATCCTAGTCGGTTACTGTTTCACTCATGGCCATAATAGGCTGTATGTAGGCTTGTTAAGGTCATCCTCTCTGCCTCAAAGGCAATACAACAGTAGGTTAAATATAGCACAACCCCCAGCAAACAAATATGGCCCCTTGACAATGCATCTTGTCAAATGTAAAATGTCATCCCTATGAATACCCAAGCATGTCCACACATAGACTGCAGCATATAAAATCACACACTGCTGTAACGTTTGCAAGTAAACATGTTATTTTATCATTGAAAATGCACTCACTGCTGGTCCTGGTTCTCCCTTTAGTCCAGGTGGTCCTGCCAGCAGTGAGTACTGGGTTGGATCCATGTCAAATGTTTGGAAGCCATCTGTTGCTGCTGGGGTGAATACGGTAAGAGAGATGGGCTTGACACTCTGCACATTAGTCACTCTTGGGCCATGTTTCTGTGGATATGGTTTGGTCAGCCGCTTGATCTGTAAACTTGATGGGTTAGAGGAAGACCCACATTTGGACGCAGATGTGGTCTGGAGATCCAGCAATGTCTTTGTCGAACTGACAGAGGCACGTAAAAGCAAACTGTTCCCGGGGGATTGCTCCACGTTGTCCCTTGCTCTGCCATATGAAGTTGTTTTTTGAAATGTTTGTGTTGCACAGGTCCTAAGAGATGGCGTAACAGTTTGAGTGACATCGATTATGAGCCGCTCCAATTCTGGGCGGACCATATCAGGTGATACAGTTGTAGGAAGAGACATGTAAATAGCACTAGGCTTTAATGTAATCACACTGGATTTAAGGGATGCAGAGAGATCTGTTGGGACAAACAGCCTAGTCCTTGTCTTTTCCCCAGGGAAGGCAAAACTAAAGGTATCAGCCATGTATTTCCCCGTTGATAACAATGGAATAATAGGAGTGACGGTAAGATTTGGGTCTAGAGGTAACAAAGATCGAGGAATGGGCCGGTATGTGATGACCTCTCTACACAGTTTTTTGAGGTACTTACAATAGTTCTGAGCTGCCTTAAAAAAGGGGTGAATATCAAACTGGCAGATAGCACCTTCAAACTGTACAGAGATCTGGTTCATCTTGCCTAGAAGGAAGGAGCCCTCTGGATCCAATACCTCCTCTTTCTTAGAATGTAAATCTGCATGCACCGATTTCTTCCCACAAGAAGTATATAATGAGACCCGTTGATCTTGAATGTCGAAAGCCATACTCTGCCAGTGGCCGTCATGTTCATCATAGTCAAAACTCACAGAGTTCTTTTGTCCTACACGTACCAGGATTTTCCCCGGTACAAACTGCACTCCAAGCTGCAGTTTTTTCCTACTGGTCAGAACAGTAAATAGGAAGGCACTGTTTAAGCGATGGGACGACAGGCTGAGGATGAAGGTGAGGTTTGTGATGCTGTAGCTGGCAGGGATGACGGTGTGCACTGGCACCTGGACCCGTGCCCGCTGGGTGAGGATGACTCCAGACTTAAAGGGGATGACACCATTAGGGATAAAGCGCAAACCTGAAGAAGTTACTCCTCTGGCTCTCCACCCGACAAGCCCCAGCTTCTGTAGAACATTGACATCTTAACAAAAACAGAAGAACAACATTAGTCAAATAATCTCAATGTGCTTATCATCTGTGTATATAAAAAAATTTATATATATATTTATAGGGACAGGAGCAGAAAACGGAGCATTTCAGACAGAGGGTGAATAGAGGTACTGCAGACCCAGGCAGTTTGGAAAAAATTTATTGTTTATTGAACATTAAAACATTAAAACGTGTTATTAGAACTCCAAAATTAAAGTATGAACCTGAAAATGTGCATTATAGGGCCCCCTTACATAGTGGGTGATTCTTGCACAATAGTTACAATATAGAAACATACAATTTTATGTCTGTGATACAATGTGAGGCAAGTTGGTTTTAGAGGAGGAGCCACAGTTATAGTAACTCAGTCTTTCCACCTTGTACATTCAACCTTATCATTTCATTTCCGGCACGCTGCGTGAAGCTTTTGTAAATAAGACAAGAATGATCCATCATTTTGGTATGGGGTAAGCTTTTATGTAAAAATATTGAAGCATTTTAGAAAGGCGTTAATTGATTGTATATTATGTGAAAACAATGTGTTAGTCCACAAAGATGGATGTCGTGCTTATTGTGTAAAGAGTTTTGAAAAAAAGTGACTAGAGATTGGACAAAAGGATGTTAGCATCCATCCATCCATCCATCCATTTTCCGCCGCTTATCCAGGGCCGGGTCGCGGTGGCAGCAGGCTCAGCAGGGAATTCCATCCGTCCCTATCCCCAGCAACGCTTTCCAAATCCTCCTGGAGGATCCCGAGGCGTTCCCAGGCCAGACGAGATACATAATCTCGCCAGCGTGTTCTGGGTCTACCCTGGGGTCTCCTACCAGTGGGGCGTGCCCGGAAAACCTCCAATGGGCGGCGCCCAGGAGGCATCCTAATTAGATGCCCGTACCACCTCATCTGGCTCCTTTCGACGCGAAGGAGCAGCAGCTCTACTCCGAGCTCCCTCCGGATGACCAAGCTCTTTACCCTATCCCTAAGGCTGAGCCGAGCCACCCTACGGAGGAAACACATTTCAGCCGCTTGTACTCGCGATCTTATTCTTTCGGTCACTACCCAAAGCTCATGACCATAGGTGAGGGTTGGAACATAGACCGACTGGTAAATCG
>JAVQIZ010200700.1:0-11909 GCA_036023535.2 Galaxias brevipinnis
TATATATATGTATATACTGTATGTATATATATATATATATAAAATACTACTACAAGGGATTGAATTAATCTGTAAGACAAAAATATTTTGAGTGTGACTTAGATGTAGTTACAACACTAACTGCTATTTTGCCTCATCATGCTCAGTACAAATACAGGCGATATAAATTCTGGGCGTGTAGATCTAGTCCACTGGCAGAGATATTTCATGACTTTATGCTACATTTCATTCTCAACCCATTCTTGGGAGACAAACAATCATCTTTCAACCAGTGTATAATTTACCTGTGATGGGTTAGAGGACACCTGGCTCAAGAATAATAATGGTATTCCTACAGTGGGACATACCAAGACGGATACAAAGCCTGAAAACAGCTAGATTCTTCTACAGCCTTTGACATGTTAGAATGGGCTTTACGAGAATGTCTACAGGTGTATCGTTAAGTATCATTCACAATAAGGCTGGCCATGAATTAAACCAGATGTTTTACTTAATAAATACCCATATTTCAAACAGTTGATATTGCAGAAGAAAATCTGATCCAAAATACTTTATGGGTTTACAAAAAAACTAAATTAAAGAGGATAAAAAAAACAGCAACAGTATTAGGATAGACCATGAATTTATTATCAGTATTCATAATGTAACATTAATCTGCCATTCCAATATATTTATCCTGTCTACATTTTCAGAAATACATTACAAGGGTAACATCAGCTCAGTGACAATAACCAGCAAATTATCCATTCTTCAGCACATATGGTCCGACAGACTGTTCAAAAAAATACATATTTACACAAGTACTAAATCGGGAACAGATTTCACTGAAACGTTTAAAAATAAGCACTCAAGGTTAAAGTCACAGCCCCAGCAAAAGATCAAGTTATTGCATACAAGCACAATGATCAAGAAACAAAGTTTAATTTCTCAAACTCCACAGCCAATACATTAACGTCTATACTGGAAAAAATTTCGTTCCACGTCGGTACAAAGTCTGGGGTTGTTCCATAGGCAGTGACAAAGCGTTAATAATACGTTTCTGAACTGGGGATAGAAGAGTTGCTTAGACAAAGGTAACACGGGTGCGGGCTTGGTTGACCTGCCAAACGTTGAGCTCCTCATACTCCTCCAGGGCCTCCTGGAACTGGGCAGGGGTGAATCCCCGGGTGACGCACCGCTGTTCGGCCTCGGCCATGCGCACAACCCCGCCAGCTCCACCACGGCCCGCCACGCCCTCTGTAGCTAGTTCACGCAGCAGCGAGAAGATCACATCAGCTGGACGCTGGGCTCTGTGGGAAAGAGGACAGTGAAATTAGTGCCTTTTGTGAAAAAAAGACTAGTTACTATTTTGGTTTAAGCAATATTATCTACACTCTAGACTACCATTGAAACTAATGCTAAACTGGACAGAAAACAAACAAGACATCTGTTTTCCTACACTTCTACCAGCCATTAACCCTTGCACTTGAACATATAAACACCAATTGTATGCTTTCCCTATCATTATAGCAGGCCTTCAGGACTGGATATGGAAACGTAACATTAAATAAGGAGCAACATGCAGTGAAACACTAAACAACCGACACCGCAACGTCCCTTCATGTCTCGTCCCGTTAACACACAGTCATGTTAACAGATAAAGCAGTAAAAAAAACTCCAGGAATTCAACAGCTTCCTCCGGCCTAACTAGCCAGCAGTTAGTGCCCGAGCAGCTCATTAAGGGCTTCAAGGTCAGACAGACCCCTAGACCGGCAACGCATAAAACCATAGCCATACGCTCCACTCAACAGAGTCATCATGGGGGACTGCATGGAGAGAAGGCTCTGCACTGACCTGGTTGTGCTGGACTTGTCTGCCTGGAGCGAGTCCTTAGACATCTCCATCAGCCTCATAGCCTCGTTGACGTCCTCCTTCTCCACGGCGTCCACCAGACGCAGGCGAGCCTAGGGAGAGAGACAGGGTCCGCTAGATAAACAGGGGACAGAGCACAAAGACAAACTGTACAGTCCATGCATCGGCTTAGAGACGCTTGAAGTTGTAGGTCGCGCTGTGCCGGCACTGTCAGACCGAGACAAGTGCAATGCCCTCTGGGATGGCCAGCAATTGCTCAAGTCTCCGCCTCTCAACACCAGCTAGTCTCGTCAGTTGGGTGAAACAGAGTTCAGTGACAGTGAACACTACGGTTGGCAGGTAATTGTCGGGCTGTATCAGAGGACGGGGAGATGACAGGTTCCAGTCACAGTCAGTTTTGCATGGGTTTGCACAGCTGCTCCTACGCACACATACTGACTGCCCACCCAGCAAAGCTGACCAGGACCAGACACTTGAATACCCACCAATAACACTTTAATGATCTGGCATTAGTATGAAGGCAGACTGGTATACCATCTATGAAGGGGGAATTATAACATAGCTTTATCAGCTTTAGGGAGGAACCATATGCAGCAAGCATTAACCCAATGGAGCTCATGAGAGTTACATATACTGGATTATTTGTCATTCACATGTAACCAGCCTATCGTGATGCAAAGGCAGCCCTCTGCTGGACGACTAGATGCAGCACATGGCCAGCCAGTGTGCCTGAAGTGCTGGTTTTGCAGTAGGGCGGGTTACACAGCTACCTGCACAAACAGCACTTTTGACACCTTGGGCCAGGGAGAGAACGCAGGAGGAACAGGCATTACACCAGACACAACAGTCGAGGCCTTCTGCCCGGCGCGTGAAAGAAGTGCTCACACTGCGGTAGGCTGGATATCACCACTACCTGCACTGTAAGCACTTTAGCATGCACTGGACTCTGGGGAAAGGACCAAGGACTGTACTAACGCATCGTTAAGTTTCTCCATCTTCACGGCGTAGAAGCCCATTATCAGGA
Source organism: Galaxias brevipinnis (assembly GCA_036023535.2). Taxonomy (NCBI): domain Eukaryota; kingdom Metazoa; phylum Chordata; class Actinopteri; order Galaxiiformes; family Galaxiidae; genus Galaxias; species Galaxias brevipinnis. The sequence goes on from JAVQIZ010200700.1 coordinate 2,876, forward strand.
GTTCAACTCCTGGCCAGCGGGGCCCGACATGCGGTTCTCACCAGGGCGGTGGAGAGGCGGAGGATGGAGAGCAGAGTACGGGCTGAGGTGAAGGTGGTGTCTTTGCTGACTCGAGCCTCCTTCCTCATCTCCACGTAGGCGGCCGTGATGTAATCAGCCAGCGCCTCAGGCACTGTTGGCTGGCGCCTCTTGCACAGGTTAATGTACCGCCTGTGTGCAGAAGGACAACAGCATTCAAATTGTTGATATGACGGTTAGTCTTTGCAGAAGCAGGCACCCAGAAGCAACGGTTCCACTGACCTCATGAGCTTCATGTCGATGGGGGTGAAGTGTGTGGGCGGCTGGCGACAGTGTTGGTGGACGTAGGTGATGTGCTGCGCCAGCCTCAGGTCGGCATCTGCGTTAGGCTTGTCCTGGATCAGCCACAGCAGGTCAAAGCGGGACAGCAGTGCGGCGGGCAGCTGGATGTTCTGCTCCAGGGTCTTGCGGGGGTTGTAGCGGCCATAGGCAGGGTTGGCTGCTGCCAGGATGGAACAGCGGGCATTCAGGGAGGTCATGATGCCTGCCTGCGGACCAACGAGACACACAACGTGTTACTTGTGGAGGATGACGGCAAGAAAGCTCTTTGTGGGCAATATTAAAAGTGCTCAAAGATATAAGCTGTAAGTTGCATCAGCTTACGACATACAGAACCTATTCATAAAATTGAAACGTGACCAACCTTTGCGATTGAGATGGTCTGCTGCTCCATGACCTCGTGGATGGCTGTTCGGTCGGCGTCGGCCATCTTGTCAAACTCGTCGATGCAGCAGACGCCCTGGTCGGCCAGCACCAAGGCCCCACCCTCCAAGGTCATCTCCCCAGTGAGCGGGTCACGCATCACGGCTGCCGTCAGACCCACGCCAGACGACCCTCTTCCTGTTGTGTACTGGCCTAAGGGGAAAGCCAATGTGGACAGAGCAGGTTAATACGTGGTCCCATAAATGATGTAGAATTTAAGCTCAATATTCAGTGAAGCTGCGGTATGGGTATGTGTGATTGAAGTCTTGTGATAGCTGTGATGTGAATCAGGTGAAGAGAGAGAGAGAGCGAGGGGGGACGGCACTCACTGCGGGGAGCCAGACGGTCGATGTAGGACAGCAGCTGAGACTTGGCCACTCCTGGGTCTCCCATCAGACAGATGTTTATGTTGCCTGGGAGGAGCAAACACACATCAGTCCCCGCTCTGCCACAGCTCCCCTTTCAGAGAAGACGGCGGGGCGGAGCTCACCTCTGATCTTCATGCCTTTGGGGGCCTGCTGCACTCCTCCCACCAGCAGCAGGAGCAGAGCCTTCTTGACGTCCTCGTGACCAAAGATCTCGGGGGCGATGGAACCGGCTAGTTTCTCGTAGAAGTCCTCCTCTGCCAGACAGAAAACGTGGTCACTCCCAACACTGCCAGGAGGCCTCCGCAAAGTTTAAAGCGGTTTCTCTCCGCGTACACACCTGTTATCTGGCGCAGCTCCTCCTCTCCCAGTTCCTGGGTGCCCAGCTCGTCGTCTTCGGTTTTGTTCATCAGTGTGATGCTGTGGGCCTCCATGTAGGTCTCTGACAGGAGCCCCTGAGAGGAGGAGACTATTAAAACCCAAGTGGAAACCCCCTGGGACATTTTTGGAAGTTATCGAAGAGCGCGCCAACTTCGGTCACCTGGACGGCCTGTCTGAAGCCGGTGCGCAGCAGAGGGAGGAAGACCCCGGCTATGGCCACGTGGTCACCCGGCTGGGCAATGCGGGTGTTCTCTCCCCGGGCGTACACCGTCATACTCCTGGGAATGTTGCCCACGGGCACCTGGTCACTCTGAAGAAAGGGGCCAGTCACAGGGATAGGAGCAGGGGGTTAGAGCCATCTCCTTTTTGGCAATCGCCTAAATTATAAGATTTGAAACAAATACAGAGAAATACAGCTTGAGGTGGCTCCCTACATGTTCCTGTATGCGCAGCTCCTGGAACTTCACAAACTTCGAGCCTCTGGTCTGCAGGTAGAGTCGGCCTCCAGACTTGTTGGTCACGCACTCTTGGCTGGGACACATGATGAGTGGCATGAAGGAGGGGGACTGGATCTAAAGGGAAAGATACAAAACGTTGAGCTCTATCTTTTACAGAGCAAAATACATTGTAAAGACAAACACTCCTTATGGCGTTAATGAGCAGAGATCTTACTTACTGGCTGATAGGTCTCAGCACCACATTGGTCACATGTGTAAGTGGCGACCGCCATCATGGGTTTGACCTCGGTGGCACGAGTCACGATGCCCCTGACTGTCACCAGCTGACCAATGTTTTCAGCACGCACGTCACGCACCACTTTCGGCTTCGATGTGGAGGGTGGTTTGAAGTACAGCTCACTGAGAGAGAGGAAAAACAAAAAACACAATAATATAAAACCTTTTATTTTCTGATAAAACTGAAACGTAGATGCCTTAATTAAGTCTAATCAGACAGTGGCATTATCGGTTTATATTAGGATTGTCGCAATGCCACACAACATCCCCAGTACCAACATCAATTTATTAATAGATGTTATCAAAGAATTTTCTGTACAGTATTAGGCAAACTCTCCAACAATAGTCTATGTACATACTGCACTGATATAACTTACAATCTCCTCATGAGCTCGGGAGGGTATTGGTTTCTGGTGTCCCTGGTGTCTGCTGGGTCACGCCCTCTCTGCTCCATCATTAGCCTGTGTTCAATATACACATCCAGAGAATCCTTGGCCAAAACCTGGCGGCGAGGGGAACAATTTACAATGTAACATGAATATTATGCCAAATATTTTAAAAGTACCACAAGACTACTGGGTCATACAAGTGATAAAATTATACTTTATACCTCTTTCTCACGATACTCAGGAAGCAGCTCATGAATGGCATCAGCAAACAGGCCCACATAGCGCTTGGCGTTCTCGCAGATGCTTTCCACCAACTCAGGGTCCTCTTCTGCAACATCGTCCAAATCCACTTGGAGGGCCACTTGCTCTCGATGGGCCAGCGTAACCTAGACACACACACACACACACACACACACATTCCAACCAAAACTGATTTTTGGAAATACTAGGCCTTTTCAAAAGTGAAGAAATGCCCGTAAAACATAAACACTTAGTTGAAACCTACAATAAGCAAGAACAACTAAAAACAAAAAGGACATCCTCCTAACCATCAAAGTATGTTAATATTCGAGGAGTATTAGTTCCAGTGCTTTTGACACGAAGTTGCTTGTTAGTGTTGGTAGTGGTCATAAAGCTGGGTCCATCTTACCGATGGGTAATACTCTAACACACCATCTGACGAGCTTTGTGGCTGGAGGCTTAGACCTCAATAGATTGTTGTAATAAAAGATCTACAACAGCACCAACTTTTTTGGATTAAATGTATATCAGATCAGAATATATTAAACACACAGAGCAATTAAGAGTAATATACCCATGTACACTCCTCCCATACTCACAAGCTGTGCTCCATATTTGAACACTTTCTTTCCAGCCTCATCATCAGTATAAAACTCTTGTAAGAACTTCTTTGATTTCTCTGAAAATATAAATTAAAGAATAAGCATTATAATACAAACATAAAAAATTAATACCTTGTTCAGTCCCTCCACCTATAATTGCAGCCCTGTATACAAAATATTTCTCATTGACAATATAGCGATATTTATATACATTTATATATAATATTTATAAGAAATTTGGTCACTACTATTGTTACTTTATTTATGTTGTTTATTATTTTGTTATCATGTCATTAACCCTTTTGTTAAATAACATTGATAGAAGGGCTTCTTGTTATTTCGATGAGTCACTATTGGTTACAGTAAAGTAGTTACTGTAGATTGCCGCCTCAATGTAACTCTGGCACTAAACGAGACAGTTTGTATCATTGCATTTGTACACAATTCTAGGTTTTTAGCTTACAATAACATGACTCACACAAAGGCCTACTCTGCGTCCGTATTTAGAAAATTATCTTCCCAATTTTCCGAAAGAACAAATCTGTTATCGCACGTTGCTACTATCAGTTTTGAACGAATTGGAACAAAATCATCAATATATGTACCAAACAGATTTACTCGACTTACTTTTACACCACAGAAAAAAACCTTCACCTGAACTTCATTATTTCTGCGTTCGAGAATGTTTTGGTAAACAAAGCAGCACATGGCTTTGATGCCTCATAACATTGGTAAAACATCCGCTATCAATGCGCCCGTTAAGTAGTTCCAATTTAATTCTGAAATGACAAGCAAGCTCGTCTCGTCGACAAACCCATGGGACAACTTTCATAGAGTCTTCAAGATCAATAACGTAAACATTTTGTCACTTTAATTACAGGTTATTGACATTGGCTGTGTAGACCTGCAAACAGTACATATCAAGAGCGCGTCAATGGAAACTTAAATATAGCTAGTGTTAACTAAGCTTTGGGCTCATCTTCAATGATGATGTCTAACATTAACTTGTTGGCTTAGTTGTTACCCATTCACTCTACTAGAATTAAAAGTCAACAGTGTGCCAAAGTTTTGGCTTGTATGATAGTATGTACTTGTACAATTTGCTATATTCCATGGAAGTTTTAAACAATTGTGCCAAGTGAAGTAAGCGGCACCCACTACACAATTTGCTTGAACGATACAATATAGACGCTTAGCGTCATGGAGAATAGCTTGAGTTAGCTCGCGCGCTATCCTTTGTTTCCAGTGTTCCATCCGGGTCATTTATAGTCACATGCACGCTTGCCAACTTAAAAGTTTGCTAGCAAGCTAGTTAAGTTGAACAAGTTTAACCAATCGCTAATTGAAGAGAACAATATAACTAACATGCATTTGTTCACGAAGTGCAGTGCAAAACCGCCTTAAGCCAACGTTAGCTAAACGTTTAACATCCAAGCGAGATTAATAACTTGGTGAATAAAGGAACGCCATGAGTTGAGTGTGCAAATGCTAACCTGACATTTAATGATTAATGTTAAATACTTAACATGTATATAACCGTATACATGACACGCTTTAGCTCATATTTACCAAGTATATGTTAAATGGTCAAATGTTGATAGCGCTGAATGAACATTGAATGTTAACTTGCATGAATTCGTTATGATAAAATTATGCCGACATAAACGTAAAAATAAAATACCTTTCTCAGCCAAATAGTCCTTGGGGGCCATGCTTGCAGTTGAGACCCTTAGATTGCTTGATTTAACAAAACTCAAATCGCACTTAAAGCTAAGGCAATATCCCCGTTCCAAAGAGACGATTCGGTCAAACAGAAGCAACACTTACTACACCGGACGCAGTGCGAAAACTGGCGCGAGTGCTACGTGTTGAGCTTCCAATCAGAAGGCATCTAACTTTTACCCAAGGCGTGCCTTTGCTATGGCGGGAAAGTTGTGGCAAAAGTAAGGTCACATGACTCAACAGTCTATAGCGTTTGTCGTCAGTGGCGCGAAAAGTTCTGAACCCCAGCACCGTTCTGTCCCACTACAAGTTGAATAGGTCAATGTCTGTAAGTCGACATTATTTAGCAGTGCCTTGATTAGAAGCCTTGACATGAAAAATAACACAAAATAAATAAAACATTTAAAATAAATCAATGCAAATGTGTTACATGAATGCTGACCTAGACATGAACCATGGCCGTTCTCACGCGAATGTTTACTCTTCACTTGAAAATAACTGTAAAATAAGCCAGGAGCAAACTATACAAAAATTTTTTTTAGTATTTGGAACTTCTCATATACAGATTCGTTGCAAATAATTGAAAAGCAACTGCCAATACCAAGTAAACGAACATTTTTTCCATAAACAAATAAGCACAGATCGCTTCAACAACAGTTGAGACATTTCATAATGTTAAGGCATATATAAATTAACTTCAAAACATTAGTATAGTATATGTGCACATTTCTGAAACATGAATGAAACTGCATGCTCTACAAGTTGATCAATATTTATCCATATTAATTTGGTGAAGGTGCTTCTTCTCTTCTGAAGTGTTGGCACTGACACTTCTAGTGGAAAAGGTCCTCTAAGTAACTGGTGGAAGAACGTCGAGTCGATGGCTTTAGGAAGAAAGGAACGGAAAAACAAGCGGATTTTACATTATAAACTGTAACAATAGAAGCTACAAATGCATCTTATTGTGTGTGAGTGCTACAGTGCACTATGTGTGCTTAGTTATACCAGAGTAAAACCAGTGTAGGCGTCATCGCTTTCATAGTCCTCAATCTCAGGGACGTCTTCATCCTCCACCACTTCATCCACATCTTCCTCAATCAGGGAGAGCCTAGGACACATTTAATTTGGAGAAGTTCATACTGTGAATAAACTGACATTTTGTTATGATAGGTTTTATAAAATGAGTTAATTCTACTTTATTGAGATGCATGTTGTTTTTTGCAGCCACAAAATTCATGCCTCTTACTATCTACACAGGACTGTAAAGTAAGTGTTTATAATAGGTCCATTAGCTTTGTGACTCCGCATTAGTCTTGTTCAGCTACATTATAAACCAGAGAATAATGGCTAAGTGCCAATTCTACCTTATTGTAAGCCACTATCACAAATTAAAAAATCACTCATGGACAGCCATGCTTGTGTTCGTTTAAGGCTATGTCCAACTGTTTTCCACAAATTCAAACGTGTTGGTTGTTACATGGGACATCTACATTGCTATTCATCAATGTGCATCGATTATCTGATCGGCTTTGGGTCCATCAACCAAATCTTTATCGTTTGGCACAAATATGCAGCAATAGCATTCAACGTTTTGAAATTGACTATAACAGCACACATTTTGTTGCTGGATTTGACTTGGATATACTCCACTTTACAGTCCTATGTAGGGCTAAGTCTCTTACATGGTTAGATGGGAGTCAAGGTCAGACTCAGCCATGCAAGGTTGGACAATTGGGGGCTGGGGTTGTTTTCTGGATTCCTGCCTTTGCATCAGTGATCTAGTGTGAAAAAAATGAATCAATTGCAATTAAAAAAAATACCTGGATAAGCAACCAATGTAGTTGTGACATTCAACAAAATATGACTAAAGCAGCACTAAAGGCAGTCCCTGTACCCTTCAGAAAACTCGTCATCTGAGATGATGCTGCCCTTGTCGGAGCCAGTGTCGCTAGGTTGTGCGCCAGGTTTTGAGGTGGCCGGGTGTCTTTGGAAAGTGGAAGTATGAACTGGAGTGGGCAGGTTGCTATGAATGCTGCTGCTGTTCAGCCAGGGACCTCCACTAGCACTGGACACTGAGCCTAGAGGAGGTTCAAGTTATGAGTCAAACCTTGGCCTAGATCAACTCGGAATCGTTATTCATCACAAAAATAAAAATGTGTTACATAAAAATAATGAACAACAATTGGGATCCAATCTAGAAACACATTAAGCCTATTTTGCACAAGAAAAAAAACATTCTTCTTGGGTAGTGTCATTCTTACTATTGGTGCTGGTCTTCCTGCGTTTGGCCCTGGGGGTGCTGTGGGGGGACTGGGTGATACTCCTGTCTCCACCTCCCACCTCTGTGCTCTTTGTAGATGTTCCCGTTTCCATTGAGCGCTGGTACATTCTAACAGAGGGCCAAGAGAGGGCGCCAGAGGGACACTCTCCTTTTAGGAAAACAGACCTGGGAGGAGACAAGCAGACAGGCCATTGAAGACAAAGAGCAACAGCAGCCTTTGTCTGGTGGTTGAATATCTTCTTGGTTTATTGCCAAGATGAAAAAAAAAATGTATTTAGAGATTAAATGTGCTACTGGAATGAACGGTTAATATGGTGCAATGAAGAGCGTTCTGATATCTGAGCTGTGTGTGATGTGTTCCTTACAGCTGGGTGCGGTCTTGGCGTAGGAGTTTGAAGCTAAACTCACTGAGGATCTCCAGGAAGCTTAAGTTGCGAGGCTGTAGACCACCTTCCTCCGTGTCTCGGAACGCAAAGCGAATGCCATCCCTAAAACACGAGTCCCACTTACAAAAAATACTCATCATATAAATAAATTCATGAATGGATCCAAACCTAATTTTAATATGAAAGTTTAACTGATGCAAAATATACAATATAAAATGAGTGTTGACATCAGGAGAACCAGGCGTGAAGGGTTTTGTGTGTGTGTGTGTGTGTGTGTGTTACTGACGTGTGCAGAGCCACCAGTGGCTTACGAACGCGGTGCAGGTCGATGCCAAAGCTCATGGCCAGCCTCTTAGCCAACTCTCTGATCTCTGTCAACTCCTGGCTCCCACGCTCCTCTGGAGCTAGTGCCGAGAACAGCTGAGGATAGACACAACCAAACTCTATAAGAGCTGCCAACTCACTAGGTCCACTGTTAACATACTATCCTTTTCAAACAGCTTTCCTGAGATTGCATGCACACACACACACACACACACACACACACACACCTGCTGTAGACTAAGGCAGACAGTCTTGGCGCTCTGGACTGGGCTGATGAGCTTAGTCTTACTCAGAGTACACTTGATGATGTCGCCGTAGTCTTTATAGAACTGGAGAAGATGGGAAATACAGTGATCCATCTCTCTTTCACACCAAACCTATTTCTTGATCCTGTAACACTCTTTTGTTTCTGTGGTTCTCTCACCCACTCTCTGCTGTGACTCACTCCTCCTCCCCCTCTGAGATAATAAAAACTCCTCCTCCACTCACTCTTGTCCTTAGCTATTACTCTATCCAACAGAATTTCATCCCTCCCAGTTCTGATTCTCCTCTTTTACGTTCTCTCCTCCATCCGTTTTCCCTGTTTTTGATAAGACATAATTTCTCCCGGCTCCCCCTCCTTAATCCATCCTAACCTTGCTGTAGAATTTGAGGACATCAGAGGCAGAGCTGAGGTCTAGGACTCCGTAGATAACCAGCTTACAGTAACCAGCCAACTGGTTACGCCTCTGCTGTAGGGTAGCTAACTTCTCTTCCGCCTCTTCCTCATCCTCTAAAGTGACCAATTTTTTTTTTTAAACAAATGAAATAAGAGGTGAGAGGTGTGTGTG
>JAVQIZ010200715.1:0-16636 GCA_036023535.2 Galaxias brevipinnis
TTAACATTATTATTATTATTATTATTATTATAATTATAATTATAATACTAATAATAACAACAATAATAATAATAATAATAATAATAATAATAATAACAATAATAATAATAATGAGATAATCTTAAACAAAATGGGGTAAGAGGAATTAGAAGAAAATTATGCTGTAGGGGAAAATAATGAATAGCTAATTGTAGGGCACACTGGGAACTTGATATAGAAGAGTATGTTGACATTTAATATACTTATTACACACTACACTCATCTCTACACGAGTCCAGGGTCAAATAGATAGAAGAAGCCTTGATCAAATAATAAAAATGATAGTGGTCCTCCTGAGAGAGGAGGCAACCCAAACCATACTCTTTAATACTGAGCACTTGTCTTGTCAAGCAAATATAGTCTGCTCACATTGGCTGATAATATCTGTCAATCAGAAGAGTTTCCCACTCCTCACTCAGCCTGCAGCAGAAGAGGTTGGCTAGCGCAGGAATGTGAGGACTCTAGCCCTGAACTCTGTCAATGTAACAGAGGGTATCTCAAGGTCGCGAGATCTCCATAGGAACTTGTTGGGAAAGAAATACTTTTAAGGTTGCAAGGTATTCAACTTGTAGGATTTTCGATTGGAAAAGTTATTTTTGTTTTATTCTTGACTAATGAATATCAACAAAACAGTGTTAGCCATGCCTGCTTGAGAAATGAGTACAATGTATTTGACTAGGCTACCATACTAAATATGCAGTCAAGTTCTAATCTATTACTGCTCTGAAACTGTTACTTATAGTGATTTTAGTCCAACCACTTGAGATTGAAACTCAATTTCAAATAATTTCCAAATGAGACACTGACATACAAGTTTCAGGTAAACCACAGCACAGTGTCCCTGCTGTGACGGGTGAGTGAAAACATACTGAAGTATACGTATTGCCACATTGTTATCTGGTTAACCTGTGCCAACCTGAGACAGCTCAAAGTGATGCATGCCTATACCCTTAATTGGGCACATGCGGGTGAATGTACTAACACAGAGAGAGTAAAAAAAACTACACACACCATGAGTCATTTTGATACATTGAAAACAAGAAGGAGGGGTAAATGAAGCAGAGAGACAAAAGGGACCAAAGACACACCTATGATTCTGTGCCGGTAAATAAACGCTTTGATCAGTTCGGTGATTCATTTTGAACAAAACCAAAACTACAAGCCTACGTAACATTGTTCCTGGATGGGTTTGCCAGATTTGCTTGAATCAAAACAGGATTAAGGTGAAACACTTATCAAACTACTTTGTTGGACAGGTCTTTTTTGTCCTTTGCCAAATGAGGCTTATTGCTCTTGGTTATTTTACCTTTCTTTTTGAATGTCACACCTACTTGATGACTCACTCAGACCAACTCTGCCATGGTAGGCCATCATCTGACCATCAGGTCACCTAGCAATGGTTTGGTTTTGAACAGACTGTCACACCAGATTTAAGAACAATATAATGCACACTGCTGCCATCTAGAGGCAAGCATGAGGTAATCATATACACGCGCATTCCTCTCTTTTTCAATCTCTCTCTTTCTCTCGGCTTCTCTCTCTCTCTCTGTCTGTGCATGTGTGTTTGTGTAATAAATAAATAAAAATCAGTAAGAAAGAGAGAGAGAGAGTGGCAGATAGAGATAGAGAGATAGAGATAGAGATCCACGGGACAAGCAGACCAGTTGGACCATGTCCAGACTGAGGGAGAGGGGGGATGTGGTGTCTGGTCGGCTCATAACACACTGGAGTCCTCAATAGCCTCTTGTGGGTAAAACTGCCACTTTTATCAGCTGTCCGAGTGCCCAACATCATTACTGTGTCCATGAGACTTCCCTCCCTCCTTCCCCCCCCCCCCCCCCTCCCTCCCTCCCTCCCTCCCTCCCTTCCTACAGTAAGAGGACGGAACTCACATGAGCATGGCGCAGCAGACCAGGATCAGGAAGTGGAAGCGGTCCTGGTCAGAGAACAGGGTGTCCCAGATGCGGATGACATCTGGAAGGAGAAATTCCTGGGAAAGCAGCAGGGTCAGCCAGCGGAAGGTGAAGTACTGCGGTTTAATGTTCTGCTCTTGCTGTTGGGGAAGCAAAAAGGAAAGACACACATGGATGCCAATAATCTGTGGACTAGTGTTTAGAAAGGTTTGATACAAAAAGAAAATATCTCAGGGTTATTGTAAGTCTCTTTGGATAAAAGCATCTGCTAAAAGATTGTAATGTAATTTAATGTTTATTGATATGCATGTATTACTAGCTAATAAATAGGGAACACAAAAGCAGTGTTTTTGCTTTGCCATTTAAAAAAGAAAAAAAATTATTAAGAACTACTGGACTTCATTGCTGGTAAAAGGAAAAACTAGATTGATTTTCTTATTTCGCCAAAACCTTCACTGAACGTTCAGGGTGTAAGAGTGCACCTATCACAGTTTAGCCCACCAGTTTGAGGTAAAGCTCCATATCTTTGTCCTTGAGCATCGAGTAGACACTCTCCATCTTAAAGGTGATGCCACACTGTGAATCGTCCAGGCTCTTGATGAACATGTCTCTGTTCTCTGACATCAGGTTGGTGAAACAGAAGAAAGTATCTGCCTCGGCATGTTCTGAGGGAAAAAGAAGGACAGGGTCAAACAAAAATGTTAGCATAGATGCCAGGCAATGAAGCCATCCGTCTATCCATACGGTTAGTGTTGGCGGACACTGATGACCTACGGCCCAGCCCAAAAGTCAACATGAAATGGAACTAATCAAGAGTCACCATGCCATTTCTGTGGGCTTTCAGGTCAAAAAGGGAAGATCAAGAACCCAGATGTACAATTGTAGAAACAACCTGAAATTTCTCAAATCCCCAGCCCCAGTATGCATCAAACTCTTCAGTACCTTGCCATGGGTTGTTAGGGTCTGTGGCAAAAGTGTAGTAGATGGGGCCAACAATCTCATTCATGCCCTGCACATAGGCGATCCCGGGGTTGAGCTTGGCGTAGATGAAGAGGATGCGCTCCACCACTTCCCAGTGAGCCTCTGTACCATTGGGGAGCACCTCGTATTCATTAGAAGGGTACAAGTTAAAAGCTTTACCAGGGGAGCCGACCTAGAGAGAGAGGAGGGCAAAGACAGACAAAAAAAAAGGTTGAACATAACTGTAAAAACATTTTTTGTTTTAAACAATCCTGTTGATGAGGGACACAGGGAAACAGTAATTAACCTATGGGGAGTTAGTCGTAGCACTATTGTAATTATGTATCAAAATCAGGCCACGCTCACTACACTCTCAACCCCAAGCTCACTCACCGCCTCCTGGGCATCCCCAGTGCAGCGCTTGCCAAGAGGGGTCACAATAAAGTGAGCACAACAAGAAAGTAGTCAGAAACGCATCACACACTCACTTTGAACTTCCCTGGGTATTTTACATTAGTAGGACAATGGTCCCAAGTCAATCTGCTAATGCAATTGCCAATATGTAGTATGAGAAATTTAAGAACAATATTTTGAGTGTTACCTGTGATAAAAAAACAACAAACAAGCAGTTAAAAAAATCAGCAGCGTCAAAGCACAGCTTTCACACACTCACATTTGTGACTCCGCTGCGGTTCCGGTCAACGGTCTGGGCTTTGAGTGTGGTCTGTTCTACACGCCGCCTCAGGGTCTCATACTCATTCTGGGGGTCCAGGATGAGCTGACAAGGGTATTCTGTAGGTCGCTGAAAGAAGGCCATGTCTGGATACAACCGCCTTGGAGCAACAACAACCAAACAACAGGGGTATTGAGATTTGGATCATATGATATCAGCTGCATGCTTTCTGCCATTTCTACCACTGCTTATATGGTGAACTAAGTAATATGGCCTGGCTGTGGAAAGAATGTTCAATTATAGTTTTTAATTAAGCTACAGTTGCAAAATTGGCAATGAAAAATTCTCTACAACAGCTGAAAGATGAAGGTATGCAAGTATAAAACATAAATATTGTAAATACATTTGTGTTGTCTAAACAATCTTTCACACAAAGCTAGATAAACGTTCATAACTACTAAGACGTTGCAATGCTGTCGCGGATTCAAAGCCAACTAAATGCATGCAGAGGAGACATAGGTAGTCATGTTTTGACCTGATGCAACGAGACAACCAAAGACGTATCAAAGATCCCTACCGCACATCTTTATCTATCTGCAGGAGAACCTCGTTGTCTTTGAAGTAGTTGTTCCACCTGCTGTCTGGGTTTGGATTGAGTGGCTGAAAACAGGGCAGAGTAGGATAGTCATGAAGGGGCGGAAGGCAGCAGTAAATAGAGCCAAATATATACAAAACACAAATATAACACAAACAATTTGTTTCCCCTATCAATTTATGTATCTAATGAAAAGTAATGGAGTGAATGGGGGGACTGTGTCAAGCAGTATCGAAATTGACCCACCTACTGCTGGAAGTCACAGAGAATCTCTGTCAGAAACACTAAACATGTTTTTATGTGATTTACCCAACATCAAATTTCAATTATTAACATCAACACAATTACACCACGATAACAATGGGAATGTTAAACTCTTATGTGTTAAACCATCTTAACGACAGCCCTCTGGACCCTAGAATCCATAACTTTGTGTAGATTAGTGACTCACATGATCTTCCATAGTGACATCTTCTCTGGAGAGGCCTAGGTTGGCTTTGGCAATGCCAGGCTGAATGATCATCTCTCTAAGGAATTGAGAATACACCTCCCTGGGGTTAAGAAAATGAGGGAGTGGAGGGGGGGGGGCAGAGAAAAAGGAGAAGTAGAGAACAGGTTAACTTAACTGTTGCAATATTCCTAATAAAAAAAGGAATCTGTTATAACAACAATAAACAGAAACAGAAGTTTCTTTACACTGCACTGATAACATTATATATCACGCAGGCTTCATTTTGGTGAAAACTCCAACCATTCAAATTGTAACGCTGCTATTCTGTCATTCATATAATTTTTTACCTTTGCTTTTTGAGACAAGAGTCCCATATTGTCTGATCAAGAGGCAGGTAGTTCAGTAGGATCTGAAAAATAGGTTACACATAAAATCTATGCTATGCTGAACATTAGTCCGGTTCTGATACAATAGTTCGAGTCTTATGGGGATTTTTTGCCTACATAACTTTATGGAAATAATAAATGTATAGGGCTATTGTTAAGACAATACAGATTTCAAGTGTCTATAATACCTACTTTCCAGCAAAGAGCACGGATACCTCCTTCAAAAGGAATTCCTGAGATTAAATGGACAGAGTAGATATTTATGATTAAAACATATCAAGAACACGCTGAAAGTTGAGTGCTACTACAAAAATAATCAATGTTGAAGCCATCAAGCGTTAAATAAAATTACTACTTGCCAAAAGATGCAATGCATTTAAATATATATGCATATGTGGATTCTGTAGAGAAATAGCAAGTCCACTGAAGTCTATGGGAGCTCATAAAGTAAATAGGCCTAACCCAGACAAGAACTTATATATTAATATTTACTATATTATTTGTACATAATGCTGGCCAGACAGTTTTTTTGAATTTTTTTTTATACTCGAGTAACAAAGTTTTATCAAGCAATCCAAAAATAGTAATTTAACTAGATGCTTACTGAGCAGGTAGTGACTAAGAGCCCAGTGTAAGACTAAATGTAACATTACATTGACCTACAACTAGGAGTGTAACAATTAACCTGTTTTGAGCTATATGCGATAAAAAGCAACAAAGGTTATCAAACCGTAGCTTTTTTATTTAACACGGTTAATTGACGGTGTCAATCCTATGGTGTTGAGAGTTTTGTATTTGTATATTGCAAAAAACAATTGCAATAGCTAGGGAAATAAACTGTACAATCTCAGCTAGGCCCGCAACTGCAAATACTATCCAATAGCATTAGTGCATTAATGTTTTCCTTATTGTTAATTGCTTAATATTATTTTGTTATGAGGTAGTCCTATAGATTTAAACCAGGAGACTTGCTGGATGCAAGTTATTTGAAAAGATAATAATCATATAAAAATGTCATCTACCCAGATTTATTAGATGACATGCCTGCACCACAGATTATTTATAATTTGTTTTTTTGACAGCTCTTACCACTGAAGCAAAGTTCCCGTAGGGCCTTCAAGTTGATATTTTCTTCACTCAAGGCTGCTTTGAATTCCTGGATCCTGCATTAACAAACAGAGAGCCAACAAGTCATCAGAAGAACCAACCACCTATTCTTGTGAATGCCAAATTCTTGTTATGAACCAAACTCTAGGCGTACAGTGTGCACATCATTTCACAGAATCACCACCAAACATGCAATTATTGATGTGCTGTCCCTACATTGTACCCTGTATCTAGCACAGAAAAGATTAATCCTAAGTTTAGATCCTCCTGTGAAAGCAGACCATTTCTTGCAATAGGTTGACAGCAAACTAGTATATTTGCCAAGTGCTGCTTAACAGAATGACATTACAAATGTGTCATTATTACATTTGTCTCACTACAGTTGGAAGATGCCCTGTTTCAATAGCTAGCCACTTGTGATATATTTCATTTGAGCTACTTGAGATGCTGTATTGCATTGTAGCAAATGTATTTGAGGTCAAATTACTCTACGCAGGGTTTCTTTAAAGATAAAGTATAATGGCGTTTTTACATGATGGAAAGAACTTTGATCATTAACTTTAACACAGGAAAAGTGCACTGCTGGACATTTAACAGTTAAAGCTTAACTGACTTGTTTTTATAGCACTCACTCTGTCATTCTTGGAACACGGTGAGAAGCATTTTAGAGTTGTAAAATATGACAAACAAATGTGTGCTGTATACCCCCCAATCAATTCTAATCAAATGGCAAGTAAAGAGCTAGGCATTAAAATACAATCAAATGTCAAAATAATCAAATAAAGTTTCAATTAATTTATCAATGAACTATGAGAATGCAGGGATATGAAACATACACATTTCCTCGTTCTAAAATAGGTAACAGAGAGTGGAAGGGTTATTCACATGCATAATTTGATCACTGGATAATCCAGCCCTAGACAAGTTCCATACTAACTGAATTTAAGGAACTAAGGTCTGCACTGTCCGTCTTGCCTTGTGATTTAGGCTACTGCAAATTCTTACTCAATCACTATCATTCAAATAAATCATGTGACTCAACGATTTTGAAAAACGTATACTGCCAAGCGAAAACAGCTATTTGGCGATCGTTCGTAGAAGGCAAATAATGCTGTAAAACCATTTGTGGCAAAATGTTTACGTTTTACAATGTTATTCTATGCTGCACTGTCTTCTGATTTCTAACTTAGTAGACACAATGCTAATGCAATTCAATAGGGCTAACGTTAGCAATGACAATTGGACTGAGTAGTTTCTAAAATAAGTATTTTGCCAGTTTAAAAAAAGTAAGCACTGTGCACTTGGCCAGAAGGCATAAGTTAGATATAATGTAAAGATGTTTTGGTCAAGACCCAGCAAACCTAACGTTAATATCGCGTTCTGCAATTCAGTCGTCTGCAGCCAGGCGGCGGCTAAACGCGTTAGCTTGCTTGAATCCTAGCTTGGCATATCTCCCCCTAAAAAGTTACCAGCCTGTTATGTGCATTGTCATTTGTACTAATTAATAAACGTGGCATTTAATTATAAGAAAACGACGAAGTACGCCAATGTCAGTACTTAAAGATTCGTCTCACCGGTTTCGGTACAAGCTCGACATGGTGATGTTGGAGCAAAGATGAGCTCCTTCGATAGAAAAAAATATGTGAGCTACAATAAAAATAGTCCGATGGAAAACCATCATCGGAAGTTTTTCTATTTTATCAGGGTGCCGACCACCTCACTCAGTATCTGTCCAGTCTGGCTCTACCTATCCAGAATCCCTGTTATTCATCTTTGAATTACATTAAAATAATAATGAAGAGCAAGGCCTGGGTCTGTGTAACATTGCTGCCTCAATTCCCTTTGGGCTTGACAGTCAATGTCAATTTCCCAAATCCTTTGATTCGAATTATCTTCGCCACCATTTTGGGGCTATGCCCACTCTGGTTACACGTGTTTTGCAGCTTTATTGAAGTATTTTATACAGATGAACCAACTTCTAAAAACATTTAAGCTTGATGAAGCCGTTGTGGTTTAATCGTAAGAAGAAGTCCATATCAATGTAATTTAATAAATTATTCATATTATTATCCACATAGAAATATAATATTACTGATTTATTTACACTTAATAACGTTAAACATTCGTGGATAAAAAAGAATAAAAAAATGTTAGCAAAGTTACGACCCAATTTGTTGTTGCGCGATATTTGAACCGGAAGTGTAGGCTGTTTGTTGACATCAAGCGAAAACGAAAACCAGAGGCGAACGTTTATGGCAAAATAAATACAAATAAATTACATCAAGCAAAACATCTAACCGTGGTGAAGGCTAAGGTACAATAGTGGGTGATAAACTATTCATTCAAGAAATGTTGACAAATCTTGCACTGTGCATTTTAAAGCATTGTTCGCTCGTAATAGCGTAGTAGCTAGCCAGCTAGCTAGCCTAACCTTAATCACTGGTTAACCTGGCTAACATAACATCAGCTAACGCTGCATTTGCCAGCTCACTAAAACCGGACTTTGGCCTAGCTTAGTTCATAATTCGCCAAACTTTTGCTGTTATATCCTAGCTATCATAGCTACATGAAAACTGTGTGGCTAGTAGCTAACATAGTTTTGCCAAACTTGTGTTAGCTTCACGGACTAATAAGCTAACGATAGATTTCAAAGAGTAAGTTAGCTAAGGGTTACTATACTATTATGTAGCATGACAACCTGCCCGTCTTACGTTTTCGCTGTTGCTAGCGAGCGATGTAAAACTAACAGCAACCGTCATTAGTCGTAACGCATAGTTTGAAGTTCCAGGTGTAACATGTACATTTAACATTGAGCAATACGGTAGCATTGTACATTGATACGGTTATTAGTGGAAAGATAAACATGACAGTCAGTCACAGTAAGAATATGTTAATTGAATCAACGAAGAAAAGGCAAAAATACGGTAGCAAGACATCTTCCAACATTTCTAAATAAAAAATGTTGTTTCACAAGGCGGTATAATCCAGGAATAGAGTTGTAGACAAACTGCCTCTCATAAATAGTCCAAAAAAAGTCCAAAACTTTGACATGAATTCAAAATATAATCAGTTTATTAATGATATCCGTTCCAGCATCAGTTATTTCACTTACTATTTCAGTTGGTAATTTGTTATTGAAAAACTTTCTTAAGGGCTTGAAGCAAGGTTGACTTTTCTTTGAATTGTTAGAATGACTAATAATCTGATAAAGTAATTGTACATTCACTTCCATTTTGCAGCTTCCTGGGCTGAGGAGGTACGGATTTGCCTGGCCCAGATAGCCCCTTCCGGATCCTAATGACCCACCTTTGAGTCTAGTGTCCCATTGCCTAAGGCCACTTGCTCTGCCCTGTTTTTGCCCAGAGCCAGACAAGGTCAAGCTAATCATGGCAACCAAAGCAGGGGACAACCCTGACAGCCTCATGGCTCTGTCTACGGCCTTTTGCTTGAGGAACCTACGAAGGACCATGTGCTACCAAGGCGACAGCAACAAGCTCTGTTTGCGATCAGATGTCTTCCTACCAAGCGAGATCTGTGACAAGCTGGTCAACACGTAAGTATTGGAATGAAAAGCGTTTTAGTTCCTCATACCTAAACCTATTTCTAAACCACCTTTGGAAGCAGGTATTTGGCATTAAGCCACAATTAGGAGTCAGATAAGTAAGTGGAAATGGTTTGTCATGATTTTCTGATTATGATTATTATGATTTTGTGTACTGACTGTTGATATTTTGTTATAAATCACTGTATTATGTTTGTCATATTTATCTGTGCCAATTTTGTCTCACAACATTAACAGTGTAGTGGATAGCATTGTGACAATGAAGAGCTTTCTGTGTGTTTTTTAGGTATATGGAGCTGGTCCACACAGACAGTAACTTCGAACCACAGGATGGTTTCTTCCAGCTCTTCTCTGACCCTCGAAGCACTAGACTGACCAGGGTACAGCTAAGGGAAGATTTCATACAAGACAAGGATCTGGAAGCCATTGGGAAACAGGTATAATTTATTGTTTAGCTAGACGCAAAATGGCTTAAGCATTTTTCTACATTAAAATGTATCCTTTCTTTTGTCTCTATGCAACAAATGTTAGAACACTCTAATCTTCTTTTTTTACCAGGATCTGATCGAGCTCCACCTCACTTACTGCAACAGACTGACGGCACATAGCTTAAAAACTCTCAGCTGCTTCCGTCAGACCTTGGTATCGCTCTGCCTCTTTGGTTGCAATGGCGTCTTTTACAAAAAAGGTCCCCCGCTTGCCCGCCCTGAAGATGACGAGGACGATGAGGAAGAGAGTCCGGCTTCAAGGCAGGCATTGGATAAAAGCTTCAGCTTCCAGGGCTTCAACCGCCTCAGACTGCTCAACCTGGGGGGGCTTCCAGGGGAGATGGATGCAGAGACCCTGCTTAAGCCCTTGCAATCCCTCACAGCACTAGACCTGTCGGGGGTACAACTGTCAAAAACGGCTTTCCTGACCCAGTGGAAAGAGAGGCTGGCTTCTCTTGTGCTCTACAATGTGGACCTCTCAGAGGAGCTGGTCAGTATTGTGGTGGAACTGGGGAACCTCAGGTGAGCTTGACACAGTCCTAAAGCATACGATTACAACCTGAAACACAGTTACTTATCTATATCCAGAGCATTATAATTTAAGGGTACTATTACAAATGTAGATAAAATTTATTTTTCATAAATTTTTTTATTATTTATTATTCAAATTGCTGTAAAAAAACAAAAAAGGAAAAATCTGGATCAGTGATGTCATGCATTGGGTTCCCTAGGCATCTGGACATCTCTAGGGAGAGCCGGCGGGCGGCTAAGTTCAAGATGACTCGGAAGATCCTCACAGCCATCGTGCAGAGTCTGGTCAACCTGGTGTCGCTGGACATTTCGGGCCACATCATGCTTGACAACTGCACCGTCTCTCAGTTAGAGGAGAGCCATACACACACACAGGGCCGTCAGCCAAGGTGAGAAGCCAGCCCAATGCAGACAGACGTTTTTATAGAAAAGACATATCATTTAAAATACTCTTCTGCACAAATGAGTGTAATGGAAGAATTAATCTCATGTTGAGTATTTGTATTTGGTGCGTCTACTGGCAGTAGTTTTGAGTTTAAAAAACATTGAAGAAATTGAATTCATATATGGTTTCTAGTCTATATACATTTAGTTATAAAAAACAGTTACTTTTTCACAGGGTTTTATCCGTGTTCGATTACTGTTTATTTTAACTGATTAAATTTCTACTGATAATTTTAAACTGTATTTTCTGGTAATTCAGGTTGTATTTGCCTTAGTCTCAAACAAGCAAGTGTGCCAAATAGGGTAAAATTAAGAAAAACAGCAGGGGTGCAAATACGTAATCACACAACTAGAGGCTATCCAGCTTTTCTTTTTCAGGAAGTATTGGACAAGCCCTTTCTCTGGAGCTCGCCTGCTTTCTTTTTTAGCTGTTGGTGAATCTAATGCAATTAGATATTCTAAAACCATTTCTTTTTCAGCACGGAGCCCACCAAGAGTAGTATCTATCCTTTCCAAGAACTTAAAAGACCCCTACAGTTTCTGGGGCTCTATGATACCACCCTTTGTAATGTGACACACATCCCTGCATATAAGGTAACATTTTGCTTTCACATTTACACATATTCACGCTTTCACATTAACAGAGAAAGAGAAATTAACAGAGGGGATATACCAAATTTTTTAAAGCAGGTGGAATTATTGGATGTCATGCATAAAACTGTCTATGAATGCTTATTCCTTTATTTGGATGTGATGCTCTTCCAGGTAACGGGCTCCAAGAATGAAGACCAGGTGCTCAACGCCATTGAGGCTTACACAGAGTTTCGTCCCGAGCTGGCCCACCGAGCCATCAACCAGCTGTTTGACATCGCCAGGATACAACACTGCAGTCAACTGCTGCGAGCTCTGCAGGTGGTGGACCCAACCTTCCTAACGACCTTGCCCTGACAAATGGAAATCAATGATTTGGTTTTTATTCCCCCTCCCCTCATAACCATGGATAGCTGTTTAATAATGAATAAGTGGTTGCATTGTTTTTTTACGTTGGTCCCCATCGTCTTAACTTCTCTCTAATCTCCTCTCTAGCTCGTTATCGCAGCTCTTAAATGCCACAAGTATGACAAGAGCATCCAGGTGACGGGCAGCGCCGCTCTCTTCTACCTGACCAACACAGAGTACCGCAGTGACCAGAGTGTGCGCCTGCGGCGGGAAGTCATCGAAGTGGTGCTCAATGGAATGGAGCAATACCAAGAGGTCACGGTAGGGTCAAGCTTCAAGCCTATGGTCATCCAGTACCCCAGTCTAAAAACATTAGTTCTCAGTTAAAGGGATGTTCTGAAACATTAATATATTTTTTTATCCAGACCAGTTTGATTTGTGTAGATGAACTTGAATGCCGTGAGCCCAGCATGCTACAAATGGGTTAAGCTATCCAAATACAAGCATAGGCAAAAGCATTCATAGCTACGTTGTTGATACATGACAATGCATAATCCCACAGACTTGTATTTCCAAAACACAGTGTCTGAATGTACTTGATAGTGGCTAAAATAGATGAGGTAGTGGGAATCATTTTTCCTTCTGTTATTTCTAGGGCTGTCAATCGCTTAAAAATTTTTAATCTAACGAATTTCACGATATGCTGATAAATTTATAAAATTGATCGCATATTAATGTTTGGGAAATCTGGGAAAAGCTCCCAAAGGAAGTTATATCACTTTACTCTGATGGTAAGAAAATTCCTTCTTTCAGAGAATGCATATGACTGTGTTCTTATCAACTGCTTATTGCAGTTTTCTTTGTGCAATGTATCGGGCAAGGGGAAACACGTAACACATTAAATAATGTAACACATTAAATTGACAGCCCTAGTTATTGCCTCTTCTGCCTTGCCAACCTCCCCTAATTTTGACTCCTCTCCCACATTGACACAACACGTGTCGCAGGTCCAGAGAAACTGCTGTCTGACGCTGTGCAACTTCAGCATCCCTGAGGAGCTGGAGTTCCAGTATAGCCGAGTCAACATGCTGCTTCTGAAGATCCTGGAGCCTGCCAGGCAAGACGAGTCCATCCAGCGCATCGCTGTGCACCTGTGCAACGCGTTGGTCTGCCAAGTGGACAACCACCACAAGGAGGCTGTGGGCAAAATGGGCTTTGTCAAGGTAGCTGGAAATAATATTTTTGCAAAGTCTGGTTATAGAATTTTTATTTAGCCTTGATTTACATTTACAATGTGTACTGTATGTATCACCAATTTAGTTTTTCTTTTAAATGTCAAATAATGTTGTAAGCATAACAAGTGTTTTCGAAGTATAACACAAATAGGACAAGCAAACTCTCGAGTTTGCCCTGATGAAGGCCTAAGAGCCGAAACGCGTTGGCTTTCTTTAATCAATTAGCCATGTTGAAATAAAGGCTTTTTATAATTGTCACCTTTAGAGTGCCTCATGATGTCCTTTTTGTAATGTGTGACCTTATTCATGTGGATGGAGGAGTTACTGAGTTTGACATGTGTGTCACCTCATGTCTAGAAACTAGGGAATGAGGTGCAAAGGACAAAGAAAAGAAACAACGAAAGCTCACATTATCGTTAGTTCTTTTAGGGGAAACACATATTACTCTTTTTTTAATGTAGCATGAAGCCCATTTCGTGTTGTTTAAATTAGTCATTGTAAAGTCTAAATATTTTGTAAGTATGTCAGCTTCTCCATTGCTCTGACATTTACGGAAGCCGAGCAATTTCTGCTGTCTTTTACTTTGAGTTGACTACTTTGTAGTGTAAAAGCTTTTGACAAAGTAAAGAGGAAATTACATCAGTGCTAGAGCTTATGCTATTAGGCGTACATATTCAGAAGTGGTAAGGCCGGGTAGAGAGCTTTCTGACTAGCCTGAGTTGCAAAGAGTATGTGTGCTTCAAGTTTCTTTGTTTGTATTTAAACTGTTTGAAGGAGCATGATTCCATGTACCAGTTTTGACAATGCAGTTACCAGCTGTTTGCCAACAGACTGGTTATGTGTCTAGTGTCAGTAAGTAGTCTGGCATCTGTAACCAAGAAGTAGGAGACTGATGACAGATGACAGTAATGGACACCTTTGCCCAAAAGACAACTGACGCACACTGAACTTGGTGAATGCAGTTTGTATGTGTGTGTGTGTCTGTTCTTGTTCCCTTTATCTTTTCAAACTTCCCATTTGTTTATAGTGTATAACCTAAGCGAGCTGTGGGGATCCAGGCCAGTAATCAGTGCTTCCCAGATTCTAACCCAGCAAAGGAAATCTCTGACTGCTGATGAAATGCTTTGTTTAGAGACTGGCAAAAGCAAAAAAAGGAATATTGTTTGGTAATAAGGCAGGCCACCAATATCTCTCAGGTATCTAGACGCATTCCAAAGCCTTGAACTCTGGTTTTCTCAGTACTGTCTTATTGTGTCTATTTGTTTTATGTTACACTTCATTCATTTTGTCAAAGTAATGAAGCTAAAACAACAGAGATGTTCACTGTCTCTCAGACAGACACTTTGTAAGTATTTAGTAATCAATAAGGGGAGTTGAGAAGAGATGAGTAGGCATGATAAAAGAGAAGGAAAGACTAACAGACAAGAAGGGAGGGAAAGAAGAGGAGGTGAGATTCAAGGACGAAGGTTTCTTTTCCGGAAAGGCTCATATTGATATGGAGAGATATAGAAAAGGGAAGGGACAGCGGACAAGGCAGAAGGAAGAGGAGGATAGGCCTGGGGAGAGTGTATCAGTTCTAAAGAGATGAAGAGATAGTTAGAGGGGAAAATTATAGTGGATGAGGGAGAGAAAGAGTACAGCTATCCAATCATGCAAGGTTGGAGGCTAACGGTGTGTGTTAGAATCACAGCCGGCCAACAGAGAGTCATTGTCTTCCTCACACTAACAAAAGAGGAGGACGCAGAATGACTGAGAAAGAGAGAGAAAACTAGAGACAAATAGAGGGAGAGGGAAAGATAGAAGAGGGGATTCTGAGTCACACAACTGAGTGATAACAGTAGGGGATAAATACTCCAGCAGTGACAGCAGGGCCTAGACAGATAGAAAAAGATAGAGGGTTTTCATAGGTGGATTACTGCTGACAGGGAATACGGGTCTCCACTGGGTAAAATGCACAAAATGTTTGCAATTTAATATACATGTATACATAAAGCCACGTGCACATGGCAAGAAATTTGCACTTGGTTCTCTGTGAGGTAGGGCGCAGAGCATAGTGCAGACACCAGTACAGCGCAGCGCAGATATACGTCAAAGTAACTTTTGCACACGTAGCATGGCCTCTGTAACTATCTGCCTGTCATATCCATCCATCCATTCTCCGTCGCTTATCCGGGGCCAGGTCGCGGTGGCAGCAGGCTAAGCAGGGTAGTCCAGACGTCCTTCTCCCCATCAACGTTTTCCAGCTCCTCCTGGGGGATCCCGAGGCGTTCTCAGGCCAAATGAAATATATAATCTCTCCAGCGTGTTTTGGTCTCCTACCAGTAGGGCGTGCCCGGTAAACCTCCAAAGGAAGGCGCCCAGGAGGCATCCTAATCAGATGCCCGAACAATCTAATATGGCTCCTTTCGACGCAAAGGAGCAGCGGCTCTACTCCCAGCTACCTCCGGATGACCGAGCTCCTTACCCTATCTGAGCCCGGCCACCCTACGGAGGAAACTAATTTCAGCCGCTTGTATTTGCGACCTAATTTTTCCAGTCACTACCCAAAGCTCTTGACCATAGGTGAGTGTTGGAAAATAGAACGACTGGTAAATCGCTAGCTTCGCCTTTCGGCTCAGCTCCTTCTTCACCACGACGATATGGTACAACGCCCACATTACTGCTGATGCTACACCAATCCGCCTATCAATGTCACGCTCCATTTTACCCTGACTCGTGAACAAGACTCCAAGATACTTGAACTCCCTCGCTTGGGGCAGCAGGTCGCTCCCAATCCAGATTGAGCATTCCACCGTTTCTCGGCAGAGAACCATGGCCTCAGATTTGGAGGTGCTGACTCTAATCCCGACTGCTTCACACTCGGCTGCAAACCGCTCCAGTGCATGCTGAAGGTCACGGGTCTGAAGAAGCCAACTGAACCACATGATCTGCAAATAGCATAGAAGCAATTCTGAGGTCCACAAACTGGACACACTCCTCCCCCAGCTACGCCTTGAGATTTTATCCATGAAAATCACGAACAGAACCGGTGACAAGAGGCAGCCCTGGTGGAGTCCAACACCCACTGAAAATGTGTTTGACTTTGTGCCGAGAATACGGGCACAGCTCTCACTCCGGTTATATAAGGACTGGATGGCTCGTAGCAATGGCCCCAGTACCCCATACTCCCGCAGTATCAACCACAAGACTCCCCAGGGGACACGGTCGTAGGCCTTCTCCAAGTCCACAAAACACATGTAGACCAAACTCCCATCTTCGTAGTCGCATAGATGCGGCCCTCTCGTTCTCCAGGGAAAACTACAACACAGCGGCG
>JAVQIZ010200731.1:0-13179 GCA_036023535.2 Galaxias brevipinnis
TACTTCTCCATGTCCTCCTGGAAGGCCTTGCACGTTCCGCTCACCTGGCAGATGACAAACTGAATTTAGATTATGTTATCCATTCATGGTAACAACTATTTGCATATAGCTTTAATTACTCAGCTAATATTTTACTATAATTTTCAGTAGAGATCACGTTAAGAGATACTATCTCTGTGGGTGTCGTGTTGCTTCTGGGTATACACTAACCAACGATTGATGAATTAAAAAAAAGACAGGATGTGACTGTACTCACCGGTAACATCCTTAGAATAACACGAGATTTCTTTTTCTTGGTGGTGTGAAGGTCTGCTAGAATATGGTGTACAAGCTTGTCCGGTTCTAGAGATAAAAGAAGACAACAGAAGACTGGGAATTACACAACTCATTTACCTACGCAAAACACTTAAGTGCACTTCTTTTAGGTACATTAACTTAAAAACAGCCCACTTGCAGACTAAAATCTATTTACAATAAATTGTTGTTAAACTATTTAAAATAATTAGTCGTCCTATTTTTGATTAACACTAAAGTACTGTAGCACAATCATTCTCACCCAGATTCACAGTTCTGATGAAGAGGACATTATTTGCCCCACTATCCAGGGCTTGGAAACGTCGTTCTTGTTTCCCTGTGGACGCTCGCAGCTGGGATACTTCCTTCTTGAGTGCAGTCTCCACATCATCATCGTCATCATCCTCTGCTTCACTCCCACTCTCCTCTGCATCATTGAACTGAGAAGATATTAAGTTTATGACTTCAACTTAACACAAACGGGATACAATAGGTGCAAAATGCCATGCTAATTTTCAGAAACTATTTAGTATTTTATTTTTAAAGCCCCCAGACTAGGCCTACTATCTTAAGTCTTTAGCCCCCATAGTTCTGTAGTACAAAATCTCTTGAAAATAAATCACTGGAATCTATCTGTACTCATCTATTCAACTACATTTTTATTTGTCAATGCCATGCACGGAAATCACATTTAGTGTTCCGTCCAGAAATATAATTTATGAATATAAATCAGCCAAAATACTTTTATATCTCCATGTCACTAGTTGGCTTAAACTAGACTAGACTGCACATAAACATAGTCGATTAAAATAAACAGATCGACTATGTTTATGTGCAATCTAGTCTAGTTGAAGCTAACTAGTGACACAGAAGTAACTTTAATGTAGCTACAACTAAAATATACTATGCTGGGTAAAATATATGCGGTTACAATGTGATCTTCCCCCACTTCCTCACAGATATCTAGCTTGATAAATATGGCTCGTTGTTAATTAGCCTACTGACCACTTACCTTTTCAGGTCCATACAGCTGGTCGGCGTACTCATTGAGCAAGTTAAACGCCTCAGCAGTACATTTCCTTTCGTTCATGTTACACGTGATCAGAATACCCTGCATGCCCACCTCGAGCTCTCGGGAGCCCTTGTACCGCTTATTTCGGTGGCCTCCCCCGTACCGCTTCTTGCTGCGTTTTTTATCCTGAACGTCAGACATTCTATATGGAGAGTTAAATACTACAGCAGTGCTGCTATGTCCACACAGAGCTAACGGAGTACGGTTAGCTTACAGTGGTTAGCAAATTAGCTCACGAAAGCTAGTTAACAAGTAAAATTACCTGAACCTATCTCAAAGAAACGTTTACAAGCTAATCCAACTCAACCAAAGGCGTAATGTTATACTTGTGCTTACATTTACATTTTTACCACATATAAAGTTAACTTGCAACGCGCTAACTCACTCGTGTTGATTCAAATTTTATCAGCTCCCGTGTGAATTTTGTACACAACACCAAGCACTGTCTGTCTACAGGATGCGTAGAGGGACAACCATGTGTAGTCCGCGAAGTGATAAATCTGTTTTTGCTAGTAGTGAAGAAAACCATTGAAAAGCATACAATCAATTTAATTTAAAAACATAATACATTTTATTATAATATTCATAATACATTTGATTTAAAATCTGAGCAATACAAAGTTGGTTCCACCATAGAAGAAAAAGACTTGAGTAGGCATGGTGAAGCCCATGCACCCCTTTTGTCCTCTTGTGCCAGTGCAATCCAGGTTTTGGTTTTTGGTTAACCTTTTAGTTAGTTGCCAAGATACAGAACCCCTAAAACAGTATAGGGGCTGTACGAAGACAAACATCTTTAATCTGAGGGACTTTTCTGCCAGTCTTCATCTCCTTCTACCAGCTTTTTCTAGACGATAATGTGTGAGGAGGAAGGCGACTTGAGTTAAAGCAGAGAGAGATTGATGACCCTGCAGCCACAGAGGTCGATGATTGCGCCTTGATCAAAGCTGACTCCCACTTGAAGAACTCGCAACCCTTTCCATTCTTGTTTCCCGACCGGCGGACTGGACAGCAATAGAATACTCGGCCGTGGTTCGGACCACCATTAGCCACGGTCTGTCGCTTTGCACGCCGTCCGCATCCGCACAGCGGTGAAGTGATTTTACACAAACCAGCCTTTGAAGGCACAGAGCTGGAGGAGGGGTTGATGGACAAGGAGAAACGATTGGCAGAACGGTTAGTTGATGAGGAGGAGAGGAGAGGTGGCACAACAGAGCGAGATTTGCTTAAAGGTGGTTGTACGGCTGGTGTGGAGTGTTTCTCCAGGTCAGTGTAGATAGTGAACGAGGTCTTGCTCTTTCTCTCCGTCTGCCCTCTTGAATGTGTGGCTGGTGTGTTCAATTCTTTGACAACAGGTTTGGGTCTTGCAAATGAAGCACAGGGTGTTTTTGAACTTGCACGTGACAGGTCCATTGTCTTTGAATTAAGTCTTGGACCTATGATGTTGGAGCTGGTGGAGAAAGACTTGCTTGGACCTTGCAGGGCAGTCTTATAGAGGAGCTTATTAGGTCTGACTAAAACAGAAATGGTGGTAGTGGAACTACTGAAACCTTTTTGGAAGGGTGTTGTGTGTGAGGCAGCAGGCTTTGGTACAGCAAAAACGGCACTTGATGAAGAGGTTTTGCATTCTGTGGTGAATCTATGAGCTACGTTGTTCGGATCCCTAATAGGAACTGGCATTATTGGCTCTGCAGAGAGATAACTCTCAGCGTCACCCAATAACGTGTGGTCCGTGTCAAACCTTTCATCCTTGGGGTACGCATCATTGATATCATCACACTCCAACACAACGTCGTCATAAGAGCCACGCCCTTCCTCGATTTCCGAAAACAGCGTCACTTCCCTACCCCAACATTCCACTGTTGCTTCTGTTTCAAATGTCAAATGAGGCCGGAGAGGATGGGACATGCAGTCAACAGTGGTGGGGGGCAAAATTAAGTTGCAACTGTTACTGCTCTTAATAACACTGTTGTGTGGGGAGGGGTTATTTACGGTGATAGGAGAAGAGAAGTTAGTTCCCACTCTAACCATCCTGCTGCGGTTGCTGTTTCCATAGAGTGGAGTTGTCAGACCATTTAGCAGTGTCTTAGGAGAGACCAAGCTTTGATAGTCAACAGAGAGAGCGGGTGAATTCTTTTTTGTGTCATGAACTGGCTTAATGTTTTCCAAAAGTAATTCTTTCTGAGGAGGTTCAGGAGATACTTTGAGGGAAGATCTACTTATTGCAGCAGGGGCTTCTGGTTTGGTGTTATTGTTTTCTTTCTTGTTGCCAGGACGATCACTGATGTTTCCAAATAGTGGTTTGGCTTTCAACGGGGCCTATAGATGACAAGAAGATTAAAAGTCTGTTAAACAAAACAAAAAAGATCATTTAAATTGATATTAAATACTATAATGGATAAAATAAAAAGATCTCTGTGGTACCAAATGTGAAAGTAGGCTAGATTAGAAAGGTAATGAAAGTTAATAAAGGACATTTGCTCTGGCATTAAATGGTGGGCTGTTTAATACTGAGAGGAGGAAAGGAGGGTGCAGAGGGAAGTCACCTCCGATGGTCCTTAGGATAGTAGGGCTTGGAGGAACTGAGTAGAAGGGAGTACGTCTGGGGAGTCGTCAGACAGCCACTCACCCTCTCCAGGCTCCTGGTGATCTTCATCACACAGCCGTCCCTCATCATCCGGTCGGCCAGCCGAGCTGTGTTACGGGCATCGTCCAAACCTGAAGGAAAGGAATGGGAGTATGAACAGACCACAAAATAAAGAATGCACGTCTGTGTGTGTGTGTGTGTGTGTGCGTGTGTGTGTGAGAGAGAGAGTTAGTTAACGTGTGTGCACCTGAGTGCTCTCGACCAGCAAACTGAATCCCTAGATCTTGTAGGGCTCCATTAAGGCCCTTTGGCTTTCTGCAGTAAAACAACTGTAACAAAAAAATATGAAAATGAAAAGTGAGCTATAGATAGGTAAGAAGATGCAATAAATGGAGGATTACAAAGAGTAGATGTTAACCTTATAGGTTGCTCTCAGGTCTATCCAGCTGTTGAGTACATCCGGCTTATAAAGCTGCTTGCGCTTACACTCATACTGCAGACAAACCCCAAGGTCCCAGTCTGGTACAGACAAAAAACACATTATTAGTCATTCAACCAATTCATAAAATCCATACACAAATCTATATCAGCCTGATTCCAGGCTGCTAGCAAGATATTATAATTTGCCCTGACAAGACATAAAAAAATAAGGTTGAACGTATGTTTGGCGTGACACATAGAGCTGGTCAGTTAGTGAGATGATATATAACTATCAGTTCCTGTGTCTCCTGGAAAGTTGTCAGGCACATTCATTTCATTCATAAAAAAGTATAAAGCCTAGTGGGCCAAATGGTAGCTATGTCATTTTAGCAGGACAGCAAAGATGTCCAGACCAATGAGATGAATCGTACCTGACCAGGTGAGAAAGGCACAAGGCTTCTGGGGAGAGGAAGCAGAAGAGCCTCTCTGGTCCTTAGGAAAGACCACACCTCTCTGGAGCTGAAGCGTCTGGAGCCATCGGCTGAACCGAGACAGACAGATTTGGAGAGGAACCCCGACCTCCACTTGAGCCTGTAGCACCGAAAAGAACCAAGTATTATCATTGTAACCATGACAACATCAACTACACTAGAGTAACTGACGTAAATACAAAAGTAAGTTGGTCCTAATAAAAATGTGTGCTAAAATTGTGTTTGTATTTGCAAGGCCCTTTCATTTATTTTGTTAGTACGAAGTCATACCTGTGTGATGCCAGTCAGCTCAGTGCAGAACTCTGAGAGTACAGGGTGTTCCTGGGGTTGAACATAGGTTTGGAACTCAGACTCTACCTCTCCAGTAGATGTGTTTAACAGAACAGCAGGAAACTCAACTACGGAGAGAGAACGGACAATGACGGTGAGGTGGTTGAGAGGAGAGGGAGCCGGGAAATGAAAGAGAAGGTTCATTTAGTAGGACAACAACATGCAGTAGGGAGACAACACATTGTGAGATGTACGGAGAGAATAGAAGACAAACGCTCATGGGATAGTTACAAGTGACAGTGCAAACGGTACTGAATAGCATGCTTAAATCAAAGGACTTAAAAGTCAACTTACTGATCTCTTGGCCAAAGTTGTTTTTCTCTCTCCAGCAGGTAGATTCAAAGTCAATCACGATTAAGTAGGTGAATATCTGATCTGGCAAGTTGAGAGATGTTAGGAATATCTATCATCAATATGAAACTGATTTTAGCACACTTTATATTAAAACATAAAAGGTCAAATATTAAATAACTTTCCAAATTAGATACATATCCTAGAAGAATGATGTTGCTCTTAAATGTAGTACTTTAAGATTATAAAAAAGGGTAACTGGGTCAAATTTGCCTAGATAAACAACACACTTGCATATAATTAACTAACTGTACGTACTGGAGACTAGAGGTTTTTTCTGTCCAGTTGACGATTTGCGGTGTTTCCTCACATGTCCAAGTTCTCTGTTTATGAAAAACATCCCAGTGAAAAAACAGATACAGTAAATAATACCCAAACGACAACGTTAGCTACTCGTTAAAATAAGGAAATGCAGTCAAAGATGTTAAAGTTAAAGACTTCATTCTGCAATACTACTTACTTCGCCAATTTCTTTGTCGACATTGTAGTTTTTGTTTGTGGTTGGATATAATTATGTTGTATACAAGCTTGGATATGAGAAGTGTGAAAAACACATGACTAACGTTGCAAGATAATCCACACGGCCAAACGACAACAAAAGCAAATTTTAGCCAAGGTTACAACGCAGTGTCGCGGGTAAATTTTGAATCCCTCTGAGTTTGACTGTTTTGTCCTGGGCTCCAAGTACAATCAATTGATAGACCGGAAAAGAATCATCGATCATTTCCCCATGTGTAGCACCACGGGAGCGAAACCAAAGCTGTAACCAAGGTATCATTATTTTGAGTTAGAATTAGTTATAGTGAATATGATATGGTAGTATTGACAAGTTCCCTAGCTTATGGTTTTTAACATGACACGCGTCTTCAGTTAAAGGTTGACTTATCCTTTTGCAGATTTGGCATGAGTTTAGGTTAACTTGACTGGCTACATTTATAACCATTCACTGAATGATTCAGATTAGCTCATGTAGGGATTGAGGTGCTGTAGGCCTGCACCTCTCACTCCCAGATTGCTCTGATTAATTTATTTGACTGTAGTTCAATTTTGTTTAGTAAGACACCATGAGGTTTGTAATGTTTTGATTGTTAACAGTTGAACTGGGCAGTACTTGAGCCATTGTAAGCGTTAAATGCAATATTCCACCTACATCGGTGTGCCTTGAACTAAATACAAAAAAAATGTGCCTTGATCCTGATGTTATCTATGTGTTTTATCCCTTTCCTCAGCCTTAGCATCTCTTCCTTTAGTAAAGGTGCCAGTTAGACAATGGAACCTTCTTTATCATCTTCAGTAACCCGCTGCAACAAGAGAAAAGGTGGACATACGTGGCCAACTGGAGGACAGGAGGTCAAAAGAATAAAGACAAAGACCGAAATCAATGGCATGGTTGATTCTGGGCGTCCTCCCAAGCCCCCACGGCTCGTTGTGCCATTTCACCGCCTCCAGGATCCACTGTCATTGAAAGAACTAACAGACCTGCTGCAGTTTGCCTCTCTGGGGAAAGCCTTCGGTCTCAAGCAACCAAGGTATTGTGACTGTGTTGTCTATTTGAGCATCACACATATGCATGTGGGCCATATCTAAGATATGTATGTAATAGTGCAGGCCAAAAGGATGTGACAGAGGAAATAAGGTTGTGGATCTATTCCATTAACTTATTTTCTTGTAGCTGGTGTCGGCTTCGCCACCAGCGAAGGGTCACAGGGGTGAACGTGGTCATCTTGGAAGGGCTGACCGCGAATCACTTCTACTCACGCTACCTTACTTTCAGACATCTCAGGACCAAGTACACTACTGTAAGCAGACGACTCTTTTAGCTAAACAATTGTTTTTTTAACAGAGAGAGAGAGAGAAGGTAGTAGTCTTCTGCCTCTCTCCAAACAACTTGGAAATATTTGTGTTGACTACAGTGATCTCTAACCTGTCTGTACATTCTTAGAGGCTCAGCTTCACTACATCTTGTAGCAACCTGGCATCTGGAATATTTAGCAGTGACGTTAGCTTTAATCAAGACCAAATGAGCAATGAACTTCCGGGAGGTATGAATTAGTTGAAAATTTTGAGCATTCTTGGAAACAGACAGTAAAAAATTGTGTATTTTCTCAAGGGAGTGTTTCAAAATAAGTGTGTGCCCTGCTCCAGCTTTCTGGTGGCATCCTGTGATCAGGCGTTTTGGTACAGCAACTCGAGGATTGACAGCCTACACACTCAGCATGGAGGAGATGATAAAGAAACACTTCCCTGTGAAGAGTACGACACACACACACACACACACACACACACACACACTCAGACATATGGCCAAAGCATGACCAAACACACCATTAATCTTTTGTTTCTATATTGTAGATATGCCAGGCTTTGAAAGCTTTGTGTGTACGGACAGTGATAACTGTGTGACTGACAGCAGCCCATTGTATGGACTGGACTGTGAGATGGTGAGAGTCTAATAGACACACTGAGACATGTAACACCATCAATTTCCCTTGTGTGGGGCTTTTTCAGTGATTATGCGTGTGCGTGTGCAGTGTCTGACAGAGAATGGGAGAGAGTTAACCCGCGTGTCTCTAGTGGACAGTGAGGGACGCTGTATTCTGAATAAGCTTGTCAAACCCCAGAACCGCATTCTCAATTATCTCACCAGGTACACGCATACAATCAATCAATCAAACATAGTGTGCTTATGTGTTTATTCCTGGATGTGTGTTAAAAAGACCTTTTTGTGTTTCTTTTGCCAATCTGTCTACTGCGCTATCAACAGTTACTCAGGGATTACCCGAGCAATGTTGAAGCCAGTCACCACCACGCTGCGGATCATCCAAACAACGATCAAATCTGTTTTGCCCCGTGATGCCGTACTTGTTGGCCACTCGATTGAAAACGACCTGAAGGCTCTAAATGTACGACTCCATTGTTACTTTCATCAGCATGGGTAACACAGCCGCAGGTCTCTCTGTGATACATGGAACACATCCTTGATCCAAATGCAACGCTGGACACGTCAGTCCATTTCGCTGCTATCGCTAATGCTGCAGTGAAAGTACGTTCTCAGAGCCACTGTGGACAGCGGGTTACAGTGTGCTCTGGGGATCTTCATTGCACTGGTCCTTCTCTCACACTCGTCAACTTGCCTACTGTCGTTCTCTCCCCCCAGCTAATTCACCCACATGTGATTGACACCTCGCTGCTCTACAGGAGGGAGTTTGGACAAAGGTTTAAACTCAAGGTGCTTGCCGAGACAGTTCTTGAGTGAGTTACCTGCATGCGGCCACACCCCGAATTGCACATGTAACATGCCATTGGTCAATAGCCTTGAATGACAATGCTACACATTTGTCCCCTTGTCAAAATGGAGGAGACCGTGTGGAAGAAATGGGGGAGAATAGTTGCCTAGAATAGAAGCTGAAGAGAACGTGGGATTCATGTTTTGACTCCTCCCACAGCAGGGAAATCCAGAGCGAGGAGAAGACGGGTCATGACCCCACAGAGGACGCCTTAGCAGCACTGGAGCTGGCACAGTACTTTATTAAGCATGGACCACGTCAGGTAAAACACACACAAACACACACACATTTACAAACACTCAAAAGTTGGACCTTGCAACATGTAACAGTACAATGACACTTTGTGTTTCTGTGTGTACTAGGTTGTAGTGCGTCATCTAGAGGAGCTGTGGGGAGGGAGTAGGACCTCGGGTGGATCTACGTCGAAGTCCACACTAAGCAACAGGTATGAGTGCCTTATACATCCCCTGTACACTCTTTATTTGTAAGGTGATTTTAAACAAAATCATCTCTTTCTCCGACACACACTTACAGGTTTGCTGAGGTGTTACAGGGGTGTGGCCAATCTACAGCTTTTATAGGGAAGCGTGCTGACATCACTCTAGCCCTATCCAGTCAGCAGTGGCACAGTACTGACAGAGAGGTGAGGGAGTCACGGTTGTGAACCAGAGATGACTTGGCACCATGGCAGACCTTCCTGCTCACCTGCCCCTTCTCTCACTGGACCCTCGCTCTCTCTTTTCCCCCCTACCTGACCTTCATTTTCTCTCTCTCTGTCTCTCTCTCTCTCTCTCTCTCTCTCTCTCTCTCAGGTGCTGTCTTCCTTCTGGAGAAAAGCCGCGTGTCCCTCCTTCTCCGTGCTCCAGCTCTCCTCTTTCCCTGACAAGCTGAGGAACTCTCCCTGCCAGCTGGACCAGCACCACCGGAGGGTGAGGGGAGCCCACTTACAGGCTGATCAAAGCCAAAAGGTTTTATACTCGACCAATAATTCTAGTTTAAGGTTTGATTTAAGGTGAGTGTATGGGGCTCTAGGTCTGCGCTCGCCTGAAGGAGATGTGTGTGGTGTTTGCGGGACCGTTCCCGTCAGGGTACTCGGATAGAGATGTGCGGAAGCTGTTCCGACGCTGTGGACGTGTACGGAACGTTAGGATACTGAACGCCACTCACAGGGTAGGTAGGGGTCACTCGGGTCAACGTGAAAATATGCCTCTGTCAACTTCAAACGCTGATTGAATTGAATTGCATGTTTAAAAAAGTGTGATATCTGTAATTTGGATTAGCTAGAGCTACGGGTTGAAATGACTCAAGTGCACTATGCTATTTAAACCCCTGCTGTTTCCGCTCCAGGTACATGCAGAGGTGCAGTTTGATATGTTGGAGGGGGCTGAGCTGGCTATGGGGAGGCTTAATGGATCCATCCTGCACGGACAAACGATCAAG
The DNA here is from genome assembly GCA_036023535.2 of Galaxias brevipinnis. NCBI lineage: Eukaryota > Metazoa > Chordata > Actinopteri > Galaxiiformes > Galaxiidae > Galaxias > Galaxias brevipinnis. The sequence goes on from JAVQIZ010200731.1 coordinate 10,270, forward strand.
GTAGCACATACCTATTGTCCTCCTATCTTACCCCTTAATCTCACTATAGCATGGTCATCGTCCGTCACCACATAATGTCTCTGTTTGAAAATATAAACATATACATTTCTCACTGCCTTTCTGACTCTGCATGTCTTTGTGTCTAGGTTCAGAGGCCCGTTCACGAGTCCATGCTTGACCTGGACATGACTCTGTTAGCTCTGCAGAAAGACCATCTCAACTCTAACCTCCTCTACATGGCTGGGTTAAAGGCAAATTCTAGCCAAGCGCACGTCCCTGCTAAAGTTAATGGGACCCTGCCAGGAGCTCAGTGTGTAGATCTCCCTGCTAAAGTTAATGGGACCCTGCCAGGAGCTCAGTGTGCAGATCTCCCTGCTAAAGTTAATGGCGCGGTTCCAAGTGCTGAGGAAGCAGGGTGGCTACGTGCTACGTCATCAGCCTGGTCTGAAGAGGAGCTCAAAGAGGCCTTTGGACGGTTTGGAACAGTGGAGGGCATCTTACTCCCCCCAAAACCTTCAGGGAAATGTGTAAGACACGCCTTCATAAGTAAGTAAAGATGTGTTTTTTAAAAGCACATGGACCTGTTCAGTGTATGTGGTGTATGTTTCTGAATTTGTTTTATGTCTTTGTGGCAGAGTTTGGGTCTTCTAAAAATGTGGAGGCAGCCAACAGCTTCTCTGTGGAACACCCGGACCCGAAGTATCTGACCTGCTGTGCCTTGACCCCTCCCCACCTGGGCTCCTGGGTTACTATGGTGACGCCAGGGAAGTCTGAAGACAGGTCCCCCACCGTACCGCAGCAGGACGGGCAGGACTTAGGCAACGCTTGCACCCAGGTCAAATACCCTCAAATACTCATATTCCTTGATATATACGTACATTTTATTAGGTATTCATATGAAATAAAACACAAATATTTCCGCCTATTTGCTGTCCCTTGCTGACGTCTGCACTTTTTTTTAGGAACAGGAAGAAAAGCGTGTTATGGGTAAATTGGATGTTCGAGTCGGAAAGCTCTTCCGATCTCTCCCAGATTACACTTTATCTGTGGTACTGCTGCCTGGATACACAAGGTGAGCGAGTTTCTACCTCTTGATCCTTTCCTGTATCAGCACAAGACTCAATTTCCTTTCTAAATCTCCTTTACGTTTCAGTTCCTATGGAAACCTTCCTGGTCTTTGCTTTTTGGAGATCAAACAGGGATCAATGGCCAGCACTGACAAATCCGCTGACACCTGATAATGTGTGGCTGCAGGCTTAATGTGGCTATTGGCTTCTTCAAACTAGGGTGGCTCATTGTTTTTAGTGAATAGAACATTTAAAGAGACCTTTGTATTGTAAGGGAAAACCAACATATTGAAAACATCAACACTGTGAAACCAACTGTTTGTAATCCTTTTTAACTTGAATTTTATAAATTATACTTATGGCCATGCCGTAGAAAGTGATTTTATCAAATAGATTTGTTTTCCTCATTTGAATTGATAATCTGTGGTCCTCCTGCACCTCATACTGATTTGATAAGGGAAGTATTTACCTGTCATCCAAGGGAAACTTGTGTTACACACCCCTACACATTTGCATGACGCAAGCCAAATAAGACTAAAGCTTTAACAAAACTTAAATTAAAATGTATTTAGTATGTAGGACTAGTCTTAATTGAGTCTGAAATTATCCCTATATGTTGTGGCACAATAACAGTATAGGCAGTAGCTGCAAAATGAAGTCTGTAGCCGTTAAATTGATTGCAAACCAGAAGGTTGAGGTCTAATTTTCAAAGGTGTACATATATTAGTGTACCAGCCAAATAATTTATCCTCCAAGAGTAGCATCCATTTACAATCTGATAATACATTCAGATAGTACTCAACTCTGTCCATTTCAATTAAGACAGAACAAAGGGGTACTAAGAAACATTCTTTAATCTTTCCTATTTTGTTAAAAGGAAATATTATTCTTTACAATTATCATTTTACAAAAGAATGCATACGTATTCTTAACGTTTACATATTTTGCAGTGACAGATGAATGGAGTTACAAAAACAATTGACAAAATTAAGACAAAACAAAGTAAACTACTATTTTCATACAAAAACAGACCTCCAGCCCACTTTAGGAAAGGTCAACATTGCCACCAATAATAAATATCACGTTCTCGCTGAGAAGCTTAAGGATTCGATAAAAGGAGAAGTTGTGATAGATCTATTTTTTTTTTTTTTAAAAGATGACAGCATTTAAAATGCTACAGAAATTTGACAACTGCACAGTATTCTACACTGCACAGTACAAGATCAGTTGAGTGACTTTGTCTCAGTCCAAGATAAACTTGAATGCTCACACGCACACAAACAGGACTAAGTGGAGGTACCATTGGTGGTTAAAATTGGGTGATTGCAGTGCAAGACGGACAACATGGCTTAAGTGACATATTCCGGTGCTCATTCTAAACACAACCACAGAGGATGAGAGGAGAAAAAAAACGGTCTGGTTTGTGATGACACATTACCGCTGTTCTAGAACAATAAGCTGCTCTTACACTTCAAACTAAACCTCGGGGAGGGGAAATGGCTGCTGCTGCTGCTGCTGCTATGGCTTTTGTTTAGCATCCAACTGGTCCGATTGGCTGGTTTTGTCTTACTGTGGGAACCGTGTCCACAGTCGTTTAGGGGTTGGAGGGATTGTGCACTCCAGTGGGCCGTGTCCCAATCCCAAAAAGACCCAAGTGCTTCGGGAAATACAGGAGGCAATACCCCTGATGTGGGACTAGACTTTGGCAGCACAACGGGGGGGGGGGGGGGGGGGGGCCAACAAAGGTTTTGACGAACCCACCAACCATTTAAAACGAACCAAAATTGGGGAAAAAAAAAAAGGGAATATGAAACCGCCCCGGACACGGAAGGGGAAAACACCC
>JAVQIZ010200781.1:0-39810 GCA_036023535.2 Galaxias brevipinnis
TTAAACAAATAAAGAATATGATTGAAAATAGTAGATCTATGATTGTAAAACAGCATAAAATTACAAAGTATTTAGAAAACAATTATTAAAATCATATATAAAAAATATTTAAAAAAAAAATATTATAAAATGAAATTTTATTTGATAGAATACAACTTAATTGTCAGGGTTTGAGTGGTGTGTGTATGTGAAGGTGTTTGTGTGTGTATGTGAAGGGGTGTGTTTGTGAGTGGGGTGTGTGTGTATGTGTGTGTTTGTGTGTGTGAGTGTGAGTGTTTGGTGTGAGTAAGTGAGTGAGTGAGTGAGTGAGTGACGGAGGGTCTCTGCTGGAGTCAGGGTTACACCTTAAAGGTTAGAGGTTTGATTCTCTTGTTTATTGGGCTGTGTGAATAACACCGCCCCTTTCTCATTTCCTCAGGCCACGATTGGTCTAATCCGTAACCTGGCGCTGTGCCCAGCCAATCAGGCTCCACTGCGTGAGGCAGGAGCTATCCCTCGATTGGTTAACCTTCTACTGAAAGCACACCAGGACACCCAAAGACACGCCTCCTCATCTCAGCCTACATACCAGGTGTGTGTGTGTGTGTGTGTGTGTGTGTGTGTGTGTGTGTGTAGGATGGAGTGCGTATGGAGGAGATTGTGGAGGATTAGGGTTAGGGTTAGCTGTATCTAATCTGTGTGTGTGTGTGTAGGATGGGGTGCGTATGGAGGAGATTGTGGAGGGTTGTACTGGAGCGCTCCACATTCTGGCCAGAGATCCGGTCAACAGAGGAGACATCTCCAGCATGCAGACCATTCCTCTGTTTGTGCAGGTACACACACACACACACACACTCACACACACACACACACACACACACACACACACACAGATACACATTATTATAGTATGTTTCACATTATATTATACTTTTAGACATTTTAGCTGACGACTTCTACTTTTAGTGAAGTAATATTTAGAAAGGGTATCTGTACTTTCACAAGATTTGAGTACTTAGTTCACCACTGTGTATATGTGTATATAGTATTTACTAGCTGCTGTATATGTGTATATAGTATTTACTAGCTGCTGTATGTATATATAGTATTTACTAGCTGCTGTGTATGTGTATATAGTATTTACTTGCTGCTGTATATGTGTATATAGTATTTACTTGCTGCTGTATATGTGTATATAGTATTTACTTGCTGCTGTATGTGTGTGATGTATTTACTAGCTGCTGTATATGTGTGTATTGTATTTACTAGCTGCTGTACTCGTATGTGGAGAACGTGAAGCGGGTGTCGGCGGGGGTTCTGTGTGAGCTGGCTCTAGATAAACAGTCTGCAGAGCTCATTGACGCAGAGGGAGCCTCTGCACCCCTGATGGAGCTACTGCACTCCAGCAACGAGGGCATCGGTTAGTCTCAGTCACACACACACACACACACATGCCTTTATGTGTGTTCTGGTTGATCTAGCTCTATGTCTCTTACAGCTACCTATGCAGCGGCCGTCCTGTTCCGCATCTCAGAGGACAAGAGCTCTGACTACAGGAAGAGAGTGTCAGTGGAGCTCACACACTCTCTGTTCAAACACGACCCCGCTGCCTGGGAGATGGTACGCCCCGCCCGCCCTGTGTGTGTCTGTGTGTGTGTGTGTGTACTGCTGCTCTGTTCTGAAGCTGTTTTCTCTGCAGGCTCACAGTGTGGTTCCTCTGGACCCCGGCTACCTGGCAGACGGTGAGAACACTGCTACTCCTCTACACACCATGTTAGAACATCACTGTGTTGGAACCTCAGTCTGTTAGAACCTCACTGTGCTTGAACCTCACTGTGTTTGAACCTCACCGTGTTAGAACCTCACTGTGTTAGAACCTCACTGTGTTAGAACCTCAGTCTGTTAGAACATCACTGTTAGAACCTCAGTCTGTTAGAACGTCACTGTGTTAGAACCTCAGTCTGTTAGAACATCACTGTGTTAGAACCTCACTGTGTTTGAACCTCACTGTGTTTGAACCTCACCGTGTTAGAACCTCACTGTGTTAGAACCTGTCTGTTAGAACATCACTGTTAGAACCTCAGTCTGTTAGAACTTCACTGTGTTAGAACCTCAGTCTGTTAGAACATCACTGTGTTAGAACCTCACTGTGTTAGAACCTCAGTCTGTTAGAACCTCACTGTGTTAGAACCTCAGTCTGTTAGAACATCACTGTGTTAGAACCTCATTGTGTTAGAACCTCACTGTGTTAGAACCTCACCTTGTTATAGCCTGAATCTCTGTTAGAACCTCACCATGTTAGAACCTCACCGTGTTAGAACCTCACCGTGTTAGAACCTCACTGTGTTAGAACCTCAGTCTGTTAGAACATCACTGTGTTAGAACCTCAGTCTGTTAGAACCTCAATCTCTGTTAGAACCTCACAGTGTTAGAACCTCACCGTGTTAGAACCTCACTGTGTTAGAACCTCACCGTGTTAGAACCTCACAGTGTTAGAACCAGAGCTGTAGTCAAGACCACCTTAGTCGAGATCAAGACAAGACCAAGACCGGCAGGTAGAAAAAAATTGTTATTTACAATTGCCATATAGAGTAATGTAGCTATATAATCTTTTAGAATTATGTATTCTATGTCAGTGAGCATTTTGGCATGTGTATTCAGGTTTTCATCTTTCATATGGCATCATTAACATTTCTGACACGTACACGGAAAACTGTTGTGGTAGGGTAAGAACAGACTGAATCAATTGATTCAGTTTGGTCAAGAGTTTTATTTTTTTATTTTGGTGGCATACTCCACCATATTAACGTTACACACCCTTACTTCTTTGCATGTTACGGTACTCAACATCCCCCCAAAGGATGGAAGGAAGTCAATGTAAGCTCTGTGCTAATATTACACAAGCTCCACCACTAACGCTAACTAACCAAGGAAGCCTGCGCCAATTAGGCTAATTTGAAAAAAAGACTTTAGCAAAGAACTTACATTGACTTGCTTCTATACTCTTTGAAATTAGGCCTTTGGGGGAATGTTGAGTAACGTAACATGCAAAGAAGTAAAGGTGTGTAACGTTAATATAGTTTAGTATGAAAATGTGAAAAAAAATATCTTACCCCAGTAGCTAGCTGTGGGGCTTAGACCCGGTCCCCCAGTAACGTAATTTGGATTCATTACAAATATATACAACTGATTAGTGTTTAAAAAGTACCTTTTGGATGTTTGATTGTACAGCTCCTGGAATTCTGAGATCGCTAGTATGTGAATGCTTTAGTCCTGCCTTTTAAAAAAATAATAGGCCTACTTATTAATTTTAGGGGTGCCACTGCTGAGAGAGAATTTGCTTGAGCAGCCCTAAAAAGGATCTAAAATCGCCTATGCTTTAATACAACGTTGACTGCGATATTTGTGAGAAAATATATATTTCCATAGGCCATATTTAGAATAAAAAAAATAAAAAAATAATCTAAACAGCCGAGATAAACTCAAGACTGAGGCGAAAATAGGTCTGAGATCGAGTCAAGACCGAAACAAATAGGTCCAAGACCGAGACAAAATTGGTGCGAGTACGAGACTAGACCGAGAACATTGAATGCGGTTTCGAGACCAAGACCGTACTCGAGTGTAACAGCTCTGATGTTAGAGTGATGGAACATTTTTTACTCTAGTCTGCTAGGACTTCCTTGTCTCTTTCCTACTCGCTGCCCTTTCTAGAATACTCAAGGAATATCCAAGAGTTGGGGCTGCAAACTGTAATTTCAAGACGTAGCACATGACTTGGATTATATTTTTTTTCTGTCAGCTGTATATTTTTTGCTTTCATTTTTTCTCCTCTCTTGTTATTCCTTCCGCCTAGACACTGCTTTAGTTGCATTAACCTGGCTCCTGATTCATTTGACATGTGTTCACCATTGCATCAGAATGTTTTCAATGATCACTGCACTCTTAATTGTTTTTTTAACATGACACTACTCTGTCTGAATCTGTGGTAAAGGAGAATAACCTGTTTCTGTCCTGTGCTCCCCCTGTGGTGAAAGAGACATTTTTATATCATGTTCTCCACATTAGTGTAATTGCTTATAGCTTGATTTAAATGTTCCTTTGGCTTGGCTTTTTTGCCCTCACATTTTGGGAGTTGAGGTACATCACCTGGTGCTGGAATTCACCTGTTGGTTTGAATTTAAAAAATTACGTTTAGGATGAACAATGTGCTGATTTTGGAATAAGGGGTGTGTAAAAGTGAGTGTCTGCATTGCCGCTCTCTTTATATATGTGTTTGTGTGTGTGTGTGCGGCACACTTGTTGTAGACGATTGAGCCAGGTCATAACTATGAAGCTCAAGAGGAGGAGATGCCCTTTCTGAACATAAAGAGGCATCCCAGGAGGTCATCTCATAAATGGGATCAGGCTGTCCCTTCCAGCAATGACACCGTAACTTAATTTTCTTGGTCTTAGACCATTTTCAGTGGTGATTGGGCACTGGAGAAGGGGGCCACTATGTTACATAAATCGCTCACCAAGTCCAAAGTTAGACAGCTACTATAGGATTACATATCGTAAGCTTGGCTAGTAGAAGTTATGGTTATTCCGGGGCAACAGTGTATTCTTCCTTGCTTTTGCTCATCATGTTCCAGGATGTATCAGACCTCTCGGCTGCTGAACTGCCCCCTTCTTCGCTTGCTCCTCTAATTCATCCCAGAGATACAAAGAGCAAGGTATATTTATTCACCTGTGTATTCACTGCTAATTTGGTATCCTATTAACACACTTGGTCAGAACCTCTGACTGTAACTGTCTAGTTGTCACTGTCCCTTTAACCATCTTAATACAGGGTGTGCCTAAGGACCCCAAACCTCAGCTGGCAGAGCAGCCGGCTGAAGTGTCCCCCTCAGTACTAGGCTTAACACAAGCCCATTCTCAGTCCCCCAAAGCGCTGTATAAGGAAACCAGTAGGAAAGAGGGGAATTCACCCTCTCTTTCCACTGGACTGACTAGTAGTTCTAGATTTCACTACTCTGGTGATGAGGGGGTACTAGCCCAGGCACCTGCATGTACACTGTTCAAACAACCATGTCGCTTGAGCACAAACTATGCCAATCCTTTCCCACATTGGCAGCCACTGCTTGATTTATTTTCTCGGTGCACAATACCATCTCACAAATGGGTTTGAGGATTATGCTTAGACCACTGTACTTTGTGTGTCATCCGTCAATCATCAACTGTAACTTTCCCAGACTGACCCTGAGTCAACCATCCCATGCTCGTTGAAAGAGAAGTCCATTGCCCTGCAACCAAGAGACTCTCCAAGGAAGCCCATCACTAGGGGTCTCCCTGAAAGCCAAAAAGTTCCAGAGAGCCCTCGATCCTGCTCTCCCTGGAAGACTGTGTCAAAGGTTTTCAATGTTCAGCATCTCAATCATTTATTCAGAGTTTAATTGATCTATATAAAGTACAAACCAATTGGCCCCTCTTTTTTCTATTCAAGCGTAGTCCTACTTGACAATTTAAATTATTAAATATTTTGACAGACTGACGTGTGTGTGTGTGTGGTGTGGTGCCTGGTTGTGCCTGTAGCTCAAGGAGAAGGATAATGACCTTCCCTCCACCGATGTAAAACTGATTAAAGCTCCATCACGTGAGCAAGTAGCCCTCTTCAACACTGCCATTTTAGAGGTTTGTTTCTGTGTTCACTGAGCATCTCTTGTTACGACGAACACAACCTGTAGATAGAAATAATCTTCCCAGTAGTAATATAACTGCACTGTATGTTAATCGGAGCAGGGATTTATAGTATATCATCTTTAAAGGATAAAAACGGTCGCTTCAGTTTGCTTTCGCGACTTCTAGACTCTAGAGACTAAAAGGACTTGCAGATTTGTCGTCTTCTCTGAAATTACATAATTTTTACCGTCTCTTTGCAACTCAGGAACCTGAACAAAACGTTGATGATTCAGAAATCAGAAAGGCCCCCATATCCCAGAATGCAGTTGCTCCAGTGGGTACATTTAATCAAAACTTTTTGCTTGCCTTTATTATGTATTTGGGCATCTAATGTTTTGAATCATGAAGTTGTTGTCTGCAAGGCTACTATGTTGTACAACTTTGTCCAAATGTTTGCTTTGATGGTTTATAAGTCTATTTGTGAACAGTATCATCTCCAAACAGACTGACACCTACCAACCTATTTCATTTATATCAGCTGAGATGTGCTCCTCGTGGCTGCAGTCCTCTCCTGGCCTCAAAGTTGGCCAAACGTCCAACCCCCTCTCTGGCAGGAAGTGACCCGTTCACCTTCAGCCCTGTTAGACACATCTCATCATCTCCCAAATCTCTAAAGCATCAAGGATCTCCCCCCTCTCCGCTGGCCAAGTTTGACTTGCGATCTGATCGCTTCTCTTGGGTAGATTTGGTTTATTCTTGTGGATCCTAGCACACAGTAAAGCTTTTATTTTCACCATGTGTTAGTTTGTTTTGGTTGTTCTGTTAGTTTAATTTGTATGGTTGCAAAGGGAAAGGTCTTTGAATGTTGCACTGTGAATGTTATACACAGTGTTGTTCTGACAATGCTTGATGAATAGAGCACTATGTATGTGTGGCACACGGGGGTTCACAGTTGTTCTGTGTCTTTGTGAGGAAAGTTGTACGGCACAAATTATGCGGTTGCACTGCAACCTCTCACCTAATTGTGTTTCAACCTCTCCCTCTCTTTCCCTATACTTCCTTAACTTGCATATACTAATCCTAGAAGAACCAGTACATGCCTATGGATGCCTTAATAATGCCAATTAACAGGCAGCCAAAAGCTAGCCCCCTCTTTACCCATTCACAGAATCATGGCTGTGTGGCCATGGTCACCAAAGAGTCAGTGGTTGAGGTAGTTTTTTTTTTTTTTTACTAATATAGTGTAATCATGACACACCTTGGTGTTGGGCTGGTGAATTTGGGAATGTGTGTATCCAGAGGTTTCCGGTTAAACTGTATTTGTGTGTTTCTCTAATTTTTATTCAAATAGTAACAGGAAATTGATCCCTCCTGGTGATCGCTAGCTACTTTTAGTTAATCATTTCGTTTTTTAAAAGATCTACAACTACATACAGTATGGTAAATGAGTACTTTATATTAAATAGGACAGTGAAAACATGGAATTGTTGTGGAATGAGTTGTTTATAGGCATGACTGATTTGTAATTGATACATCATCACAGAACATCCAGTATGTGTCTCTAAACAAGGCAGAAGTGACACAAGAATAACAAACTTTAGAAAGAATTCCATATTATGAATTGATAGCATATTAATTGGTTACTCTGCGACCTTTAATATGTGTATTAACAGGTGGAGAAGATAGCAGCTGCTGAGCAGCACACCGAAGTGGAGGAGAAGGACGTTCTCAAACAGATGTTCTCCAATGAGATAACAACCCCAACCGGACTGAGGTAAGACACGATACACCCAATGTTCAAGTCTGGTTTTCGTGTGCACAAGTGATATGTTTATAATTTTAAGTCTGATAGAGGACATATGGACATGAGATTTCCTAGTCATTGTATCGCTCATTATCACACCCTTCACACATTCACCTGCACACTAAAATTTGTCCCCTACCCTCCTAGTGCCACCTGTCGACGACCTATTCGAGGAGCAGCGGGTCGACCTGTGAAGTCCAGTGACTTGTGGTCCAATGATTCCCTACTGTGTGCCCCAAGAGAGACCAGCACCACCACTTCCACTTCCTCCTCCTCCTCCTATATAGAAAATCGCTCTGTCCGTCGAGTCTCCAGTCTACCCAACTCATCCAGGTTGGCAGTACCCCCTGCTGGCAAGATCAAAGCACCGCGACGTGGCATAGCTTTATGGCTGCAGCTGCTCCTGTTTGCTGTTGTGGCTGGTTTTGTGTTCTTTGTCTACCAGACCATGGAGACCAATGCCATTAACCCGTTTGGGGGTTCTGAATCAAAACAGATTGACAGTGACAATGCAGGGTAAGTCGTCAACAAATGAGCCAACCGTATGCTCTTTGCAAAGAATTTTTTTTTTTCGTCATGACAACCCCTTATCGTCTGTGCCAGCCTCATTATTTTCCCTCACTGTCTTTTTATTTATTTAAAATAATTCTCCCCATTGATAATTAGTTAACAATAGAGGAAAGTCAACTGGTGCCTACCCTGGCTAAATACTTCCTGTAGTTCTCTACATTTCATCATCCATCCTTAAAGTTATTGTAGGCTTTGAGGTAGACCATAGCCAAGGTACCAAATCATTTAAAAAAAATACAAACTGGTTAAGTGGCTTAAAGATAATTATGCAGACTTTTTTTTGTGTGTGTGTGTGTAGGTGTTTAATTTGTGTATCAGCAGGGGGGCATTTATACACCGTGGACAGTTGTTCGCCATGCGTTACACAAATTGTGTGTGTGTGCAATCATTTCTCCCACACCTTAGTGACCTCTTTCAATTATAGCAATGAATGAGAAGAAAGAATTTGAACTAACAATTTTCCTTTTTACTGACAGTCTCCGTACTTATTCTTTTCCAACAATAGTATAATAGAGCATAGACAAAAATTATGTTACAATAACAGTCAAAGTGAAAATGTATTAAACTGATGAACTGACTTTAAACAATCCCATGCCGTTAACCTGATGATCTGAAAAAGCAATGTGGACCTGGACAAGCCAAGTGTGCTGTTGTCAAATATATACATTGTTAAATTGGTACAAACATTCACCATAATTACAATTGAGTTCTCTTGAAGCACTTACACAATATATTGAGTGTTAACAATTAATAAAATGTGTATCTTATCCAGACTGCCTGTTACTTTTTGTGTGTCTAACAATGTAGGTACTATCTGATAGCAAACTTATACTGACACTGTTAGAATTAAGGCATACTATTGAAAGAGGAGGATTTATTCCAAAGCTATAGTGCTACCACCAATCACCTGTGGCTGTGAGGACATTTCCATCCTTAATCTACAAAAACATTAGGCCTAGACATAGCTACGGGAAGTAAAGTAGTAATCTACTTCAACATGAAGACTTGCCAGAATGAGTCAATAACTAATGAAGTCATTTTAACAAAAATGCATTTGTTGTGCATTTTTAAACGGCCATTTTCGTCTACGCCGTGCTAAGTAAACCTTTTGATTGGCCTGCGTATTTTGATCAATGGTACTAACTCCCTTATAATAGGATAAAAAGGGTAGCAGGATCGCCCATTTTTTTTGTGACGTCAGGGAAGGACAAATTCATTTACCGCGAGGTCATACGGCCTCTGTGAGCCGCCGGTCGCAGCAAAGGGGAATCGCCATCTTAGGACATTGATTGAGAGTAAGTGGAAATTTTGAATCTTAAATGTAGTTATACATTAATATGAACTAGAATGCATCATGGTAAAGTGTATATACAGACATGTTTATGTTAGCTGCTATCAAATTATTTCTAAATATGTTAGATACATAGTTTGCAGCTTGATACTCAACACTTCACCTTGGCAAGGCGAGCTAGCTTAGTAGCTAGCTTATGTGGCTAGGCTAAGAATGGGCAACGCTAGCGAGTTTTCTGTCCGAGATAACATTAGCTGTAACATCAGACTGTTGTCGAATTATGTTGGAATTACACAATTATCCCCCTGACTTTTATTTTTTTAACTAAATTGCTAGAGCTAGCTAACTAGATGTGTTAACCGTTCCCTTTAGCATTCAATTCAAGCTCTGCACGTGACTTCATGTTCACGCTACTCTGCTGCAGGCAGTGGCAGGACTTGCTAGCTAGCCATTAGTCTGACGCTGCCAAAGCGGGTATCGTGTTTTAGCGAAGCAAGCGTACTACATCAACTAGCAACGCTAACGTATGCTCTCATTCCCATCGCACAGCTCTGCAAGAACATCATGTACCCGACCACACTAACCCAGCTGGCCAGGTCTAATCCATTCAGCTCCCCGCTGTTCTCTGTGCAACAAGTCGAAGAACCCCAACAGAACCTTCCCTCAAATGGACAGAGCACACGCAGGTTTGCTGCAGCTGCTGCAGTGGACGGTAGGCTCATCGGAAACTTTCCGCAGGCCGGCTAGCTGGCGTTAGCAATAGGCTAACGTTTTTAACTTTAACATTAACTGTACGCTGTTCGAATGCTAAAATATAATAGACATATTCTTCACGCAGGTCAGCTATTCATGTCCTGCATTGGCCCAATGTAGTCAACATTCGGATACGATGAGGATTTCCTTGGCTTGTTGAATTTAGGCCTGTATTCCTAGCTAGTGCAGTGCATAAGTCCTAGGACATAGAAGGGCAAACCAAAATCTTGGCGTGGTATTTGCTTGCTAGAGGTATTTATCGTCTGTCATATATTTTGACATGCCATGTTTCTTTTAATATATGTTGACATGCTGGATGTACAGCATAATGTTAGGTGAAGGATACATTGAAGGACGTTGAAGATAGGTCAACGCAAAGTGAATTAGTCATGAAATGACTGTCCACGGCAAGCCCGTTTTATCCATTGGTTTCTCTCAGAGCACTTGACAGCTTTAAAGTCTAGTGATTTAATGTGGCATGTAACCAAATCCTTGCATTGGAGTAGTCTAGCCCACTTTAGGTATTTTATTGCATGGTTATTTAGCTCCTGCTTTAGATTTGTGATGACTTCAAACAAAAGCTGTAAAGAGTAATGAAAAATGTACTTATTAGCACTGGAGTTGCTTTATTTTACAGTACAACAATGCTGTAGCCTGACATGCTTCCATGTCTGCAGATTCAAGTGTTTTTGCTGCCCAATTTTTGTTGTCGTTGTAAAGAGAATAACAGGAAATATTAGGCCTCTTAAGGGTGATGTGTTCACACTGAAAGAATTTTGTGTAGACTTTGGACTGCAAATAAATGACTCTCTGACATGACCGCTGACTAGTTTTCTTTACCTGTAATACAGGGGAAACTTTTTTATTTATTAATTTTTTAAAGCATTAACTTTTTTTCTGTAGAGGGAGACAGTTGTGAGTTTGGATCCCAGAAGTATCTCCTCTTGTGTGGCTTTGGCGGAATTCTGAGCTGTGGCACCACACACACGGCTCTTGTGCCCCTCGATCTGGTCAAATGCAGAATGCAGGTCTGTTTCTGCGGGTTTTGTGCCATGTAACTGCCCCGTCCCATGCACTTTCGTTAAACCCAGAAATGCATTAATTTGCATGGCCATTGTATCGACATCTTCACTGTGGTTGAGTTTTAATTGTTGTCATTGTCCACTGATCCCCATGATTTTTTTCACATCGCATGTAAGCAGATTTTGTACAAGTGTCAAAGATCCAAAATTGTCTGCCCGATTGAGAGGTAGGTTTGGGATAAAAGTGATCTACATTAAATGATTAATGAAGGTCAATTTACATTGCAATGGAAGATAATTAGAATGCTGACCTTGCTGGATTTGTTCCAATAAAAGTAGAGCCCTCTGCACTGCTGAAATGTATTATTGTCCAATGTGTTGGCCTGCAAAATGTTGCCCGACTTAAATATAATTGAACTAAAATTATGGTATTTGGAAAATTGATTTTATAGTAAATTAATCCTTACAGCTCCGGTGTATTGATTGTTTATGATGACAATGATTCATTTTGATTTTTTATTTCAAAATAAACTGAACTCCTTCGGCACAATTCAATCCTGTGTGTTCCTAATGACAGTGGCACGTTTGATTGTGTTGCATGTGACCTGCATGTGCCTGCATGTTGTGTTCCTTCTAATGCAGATGTGAGCTGTGAATTTGGCTCCAATAAGTACTATGCCCTATGTGGGTTGGGGGGTATCCTGAGCTGCGGCCTCACACACACAGCCATGGTACCACTCGACCTTGTCAAGTGTCGCCTTCAGGTTTGTATGGTAGTTAAACACCACCAATCGCAGTGTCAACCAAACCTGGACAAAGTACTTTCTAAAAATAGGAAGTCCTTGGAGTTGTTTCAGTGAAAACCAACATTTGCAATCAGTCCACCTGAATGTGGATAGATCTTTTATAGAGTTTTCTGATTATTGGCCTTACGTCATGTCTTCAGTAAACGTATGTTTTAAACACCTAACCTAGTAGCCCACTGATGAAGAGCCATTGTGGCACTGTTACTCATCTAATATTTTGTCCCCTCCTTTAGGTGGATCCTGACAAGTACAAGGGCATCGGCACAGGTTTTAAAGTCACCTTGAAGGAGGATGGTGTCAGAGGCTTGGGCAAAGGCTGGGCACCCACATTTATTGGGTACTCCATGCAAGGTCTCTGCAAGTTTGGCTTCTACGAAGTGTTCAAGATCTTCTACAGCGACTTGATGGGGGAGGTATGTAAAGCTAAATGTAATTATCCTTGAGCATGTATTTGTGTATCGTATCATATTTATAGATATCAAAATTGTGTGTTTGTCCATAACAGGAAAATTCCTACCTGTGGAGGACATCCCTGTACCTGGCTGCATCTGCCAGTGCTGAGTTCTTTGCGGATATTGCCCTGGCCCCCATGGAGGCATGCAAAGTCCGTATCCAGACTCAGCCTGGATATGCCAACACCCTCCGAGAGTGTGTTCCCAAGATGTGGGCAGAGGAGGGGGTCTGGGCGTGAGTATCCTCCCTCTTTTGAGGTTCTTGACGTTTTATTCAGTAAAACTGAACACGAACCAGAACTTGCAACAAAGTGTCAGTATTTGAATGTTATCAAGAATGCAGCTAACACGCTCCTTAGATCCACCTCTGGGGGGTGCTCTTGTTCCAGAACTGTTGTTTCTCTCTGAGGACTTCAGCTCCGGTCTGGACATCCCCAGCAGCTTTCTGGCTGTACAGTTGGAGGTGCTTGAGTCATTGGCGTGTGAGAACAGTCTACCTGCCTCCTTGCCCTTTCCGCTGCACTGGCACCCCCAGTTCTACTGGCAGGGATCTCCCAGTGTAGCTAGGCGGGGGGGCGGACAATCTTGACATAGGACGAAATTTTATTCATTCTTATTAAAAAAATTTTGCTTTCTTTCTATTCTATATTGTAAGTAAGGTATTCAGTTTTGTACTACACACAGCTGACATTTTTTTCCCTCTCCTCCTTTTTGCTGCTCTTCAGGTTCTATAAAGGCGTGGTGCCCCTGTGGATGAGGCAGATCCCCTACACCATGATGAAGTTCTCCTGCTTTGAACGCACCGTGGAGCTGCTCTACAAGCATGTGGTGCCCAAGCCCCGTGCAGAATGCTCAAAGGGAGAGCAGCTGATTGTCACTTTTGTGGCCGGCTACATTGGTAAGTTGTGATTATAGTCGTGATTATAACTTGGATTCTTCCTCACATTGGGTCTCTACAACTGCTGTTGTTGGGAAATTTCTCCAATCGATAGTTAACCCATTTTCGATCTTTTCATATGTGTTTCATCAGATACCAATGTTGTATTTTAAACATTGTGAACAGCAGAATGTCAAACGAGTTGAGAAAATTAATATGTTGTCATCATGGGTCCTTCCTGAATTTGTTTTAAACTACCGCAATTTTCAGTCAAGGGGAGGGTGTTTGCTGGTTTGATTTGTGCAATGATCTATGGGCATTGTGGTGTACAATGAATTAACAATTTTAAAGCAGGTGGTTGGAGAATACATGAATTTCACTTGCATTGATACTATGACCCAAACTTGTTCAATCTACTTACTTAATTTAGCCCTAACGACAACATATATTGTTTCGGTGAAGTATCCATTAAAGTTGCTGCTAACAGTTAATACAAAAGAGGCCAACTATTGTGTAACTGGTGCATGACTCAACATAGTAGTTTGTGATCTGATGTGGTGTTCTTGTGTCCTCAGCTGGTGTGTTCTGTGCCATCGTTTCCCACCCTGCTGACTCTGTGGTGTCTGTACTGAACAAGGAGTCTGGCAGCACAGCTGTCGGTGTCCTCAAGAAGCTGGGACCCAAAGGTCAGGGTTGAAATCATATCTCAGTGGTTCCATCTTAGAAAGTCTACATTTTCTATGAATTTAATTCCACTTGGAATGTGTACCTTTTTGAAGTAATGTATGCATTATGTTAATGACTTAAATCCATCCAGAACTAACAAAAGATTAGGTGTCGGCATGTGAATGTAATGATCAAGAATGCAGCTAACACGCTCCTTAGATCCACCTCTGGGGGGCGCTCTTGTTCTAGAACTGTTGTTTCTCTCTGAGGACTTCAGCTCTGGTCTGGACATCCCCAGCAGCTTTTTGGCTGTACAGTTGGAGGTGCTTGAGTCATTGGCGTGTGAGAACAGTCTACCTGCCTCCTTGCCCTTTCTGTTGCATTGGCACCCCCAGTTCTACTGGCAGGGATCTCCCAGTGTAGCTAGGCAGGGGGGCGGACAAAACCTTTGCTAGGCCTTTAAAAAAAAGTTATTATTCTGCTGGGTGTCCTTTTAACTAGCATGACTGTTTGGCTCTGATCATTTTGTCTTCTCATCGATTCATCCTTCAGGTGTGTGGAAGGGTCTGGTAGCCCGTATCATCATGATCGGTACACTCACAGCCCTGCAGTGGTTTATCTACGACTCCGTTAAGGTCTACTTCCGCCTGCCCCGTCCACCTCCTCCAGAGATGCCCGAGTCCCTCAAGAAGAAGCTTGGCCTCACCGAGTAAACCTTCACGCTCCCACATTCTACCCAATGTGGGATCCTACCCACTGAGCAGCATTCTCTAATAGTCATTTCAGCTCCCTCTTCTGCACACACAGCTCTGTTTTATATATTTATGTTCCCAAAGCACCTTGTGTTCTGGGCGCAGGGCTGCTATCCATGTATATTTAATAATGTGGAGGAGAAACTGATTATGACTTGTTTCCTTTATGTATCGGATGCCAGAAGATTATGTAGGAACGTTCTGGTTTTATCAAGTCCTGTTAGTATTGTGGAAATTCTGATTAAACAAGTTTATTCCCTAGAAAACTGTCTGTGTCTTTGCCATTAACTGTGTTTACAAAATACTGCGATTTTGTGTTGACCGATTTGCAAGCATGTTGTGCTGTTAAAACACTAGAGAACTGCGTCTGAGTACAGCCTTAGCATATCGATAACGATGGCTGGAGATGTTGCGTCTGGAACTCAAGGTGTAGATAATTGCTTATAACAACCTAAATACATAGGCTTACAGTCTAAACCTGCAGGTGTGTCCATGCAATGTAAATTGGGTAATTAAATGTATGGTTAAACCTGAGTCAACATAACCAATCTATCTGATGCTAGTTTTTGCTTGATCTGCTTTTGGCAAAGATACATAGGGACTTTTCTCTTAGAAAATCAAATTGAGTTTGACTTGAATCCCCCTTTAAGAGAACATTGAGTATTGTGTGTGATGCAAAAGAAATGGAATAGCCTATGCCAATTGTGGGATCTAGAAAGTCTAATGGGCCCCAAAGCTTGTATGTGTTAGCTGAGCGTTTAGTCAGGCAGACCAGGGCTGTACACTGCTGGTGACACATCAATTGTGAGTTGGTCACCGGTGTTATTGTATTTCATTCTATCCTTGCAATAAAGACTGGTTTTAGATAACAAAAGAGCAGTGTTCTAGGAAATGGATTGTGTTGTCATTGCACCTGTGTGAGTCTTTCAGTGATTGCCTGCTGTAGGTTGAAAGGATCATAGGATATAATGGCCATTTATCTGTAACCTCTATCCACCTGTGCTTTCAAACTAATGACTCAAATACCCTGCACCAATACTGGGATTTGTTTGTCATGAATAAAGCATGGTATATTAAAACTGAGAAAAATTGTAAAAATGGGGCAATCAACTTAGAACATAATATGAACTGTCAGTTGGGATTTGTTTTATTCATTCATAGCTTGATATTTTTTACTTGTATGAGAATAGAATATTAGAACACTGAAACAAGTTGACAACTATTTGCAAAACCTTGCTGGCTGCCTATAGTGAGCAGAGGTTCTGTCTTGTATTGTTTTGAAGAGTCAGGTGATGGCCTGAACAAAATGCTAAGCTGAAATCTTGAGGGGTTAGGAGCCCACCCATTAGACTTTTATCCAAACCCCAGTGGTGATCAAGTATAGGCTTTTCATTTCAGAGACATGGTGCCATCTCTATCACATTCTACATAATTAGTGGAGCTATCTATATAGGTTGATAAAATTTTTTGGGAAGCATTTTTTTATTCTTAATATGTGCACTGCAAACTGACATAACTTAAAACTTAATGTCTTTGTGGAACAAAAGGTAATTGTAGTTTGCCCCTACGCATGCTTTCACTTGTTTAATTTACCTCAAAGTACATGTGAATGTGAGTTTCCATTGTCGCTGTCCTTGTGTCAAGGTGAATTGAAATAGCTCTAGTGTGTCCGGCTTGTCACATGAGCCAGGGCAGCCTTGGTTTGGAATTCACAGTATTGCGCCGAACCTGTGCAGGGGGCTCAGTCAGCAGGATATTCAACAGTAATAAGTAACTGAAGTAGTTACATCTACTTGGGACAAGCTACTATATGTGTACTTGTAGGCTTTAGCTTCAAATTATACGGTGTTATTTCGCTATTTGAAATAAAAGACATTAAGAGTGCTGCAAATTAGAACATGAATGGGGAATGTCTTAAACAAAACCATACAGAACGATATTTGTTTTTAGATCTGGAGAAACAATATGCTTTTCAGTTAAATTATTTTACTGTTTAGACAAACTATATGCATGACTCATGCAGCATGAGTAAGTGAAATTATATTTGTTCAAAGACCCCTGTCTTGCATGATATTTTCTAAGAAACACGGCACACAGATTTTTAATAAGGAAGTACAAACTCCTACGTTTGTCCTTGAAAGTTGGGATGGTGTGTAAATACTGGTTTGTATTGATAGTCATAACATAAAATATAGGCTTATATGGTGAATGTAGTCACTAATGATCATGTTATTTGTCTATGTACGTATTTTAATTTGAGATTAAAGGCGAGAAATGAAAGGGTTCGCTGCAATGGGCAAAATAACACTTGACTGTTTTATATGTACAGATTACACATTAGTACATGGATTCACTGTATGCAATATTAAAAAATGTCTGTCTTAGACAATGTCAACATGAAAACTATTTTTTGTTGGATGGGCAGATGAAATAAATATGTATTGGTCCCTTAAAGAGGACAACGCCTGTTTCTTCATTACATTTTCCCCATCATAATACATATTTATAAATTAAAGATGATTGTCTTATTGTACGTCCTTGTGTGAGTAAGTTAAGCTAATACCCCTGTGACCTTGTTCATGCTAATGCAGGCTTTGTGCGTCTGTGCTGCAGGTCAGAGGCACATCACTATTGTGTGTATGTTGAAAGTGAGAAAACCCACCAAAGGTCTTCAAATGCAAAAGTAACAGCTATCCACTGCTCTACTGTGGATTCCTATAGTATACTAAATATTACTTCAACTTATTACCGGTTCTTTAATCCAATGGCAAACCATGCCCTTCAGTGTCTTTCCATGCAACTGCCTAGGAGCCAAAGTATCCCGGCTCTGCAAACTGATTGGGGCAGGATGAGGCGTGGCTGCCCTCAATCATGTGTGATATTTTGGGGATTGCAGCTGCACAAAGACAGGATGGAAACTACAGAACGCAATCAGTGGGCCTAGTAATTTTTGTTGATGGGGTATAATGGACCCCAGAGTATAATGCATCAAAATCATTTAATTTCATGTCAGAAAATATGTATTTATTTCCATGTAGTTTGTATTTGCCTATATGTCCACTTTTGGAAAATCTAGAAACATATTTCAGATTCCTTTTTCAAATTGCCAGAAATACACATAGGCCTATGGCACTATGGAAATTGATTACATTTGACAATGAGAATTTGAGCTAGCAGATACAGATTGATAATTGAATTTTCGTTTTTCTTTTTGACACAATATATTCGAGCGAAGTGGAAATAATAAAATCTAAAAATTAAAGTTAATTGCCCATGTGTGTGAAATGGGCTTAAATAAATGTCCCATGCCTTGTCTTGCCTCGTTCGATGTCATTGCCCCACAAATAAGTAGTCTAGGCTATGTAGTTATTTATTTGACAAAGACAATGAGAACAAATGTGTTTTTCTAAAGATGTAGGGGGATATGGGGTTGAAACGGCTTGCTTTTTTTAAACAAACAAACGTATTTTGTACCTTACCGGGTCCGATATAATTATGTGTACCTTACATCATCGGAACAAAGTGTGTGGAGCAGGTGTGTCGAGCAGCACTCACAGCACACATTCTTCCTGCTTCCCCCTCCTATCCATTTCACACCAGCAGCGGTGACATTTTAGCAAGTCGTTGTTATTGGCAGCTAGGCTCTCGACGCCGCAACATCACCTACCAACCACCTTTGGATCAACAAGACATAGGCCTACTCTTTACAAATCTGCGACAAGTATGTACAACTATAGAGCTTCTGACATAGTCACAGCCACATACTGCGTTCATCATATAAAATAAAGGCTTGCTAAAAATAGCTAACTAGTCAAGCCAATTGTTCTTTCAGTCATGTGACTCATGTTTGTTTAACCAGCAAAGAATGTATTGAGTTTGAATGATGTAGCCTAATCCTTAACTGAAAGTGAAAATCAACAATTTAGATAACATTATTTTAATATATGATCAGATTTTGTCCTACATACGTTTTTTTTAATAGTGTGTATATTGTCATTAGCCAATTTAGATTGGCTAACCAACGTTCCTCGGATCCTTAACTGGTTATAACTACTGAAATGCATAATCATATTTGATCAATTTGTAAGCACTAACATAACAACTCGCTGGATGGATACTTGATGACTTTGGTGCTCGCGCGCAAGCTCACATTTTTAGACAACCTAGTTGTAGGCCAGAACTAGAACTAGCATCTTGCGGGTACGTGGCTGGCTTCAATTTGGACGTTGTCTCGCTCGAGGTTAGCTAGTTAGCCTGATTTATTCGATTACCAACGCGATTAATATTTGCTTAGAATTGCCCAAAGATTCACCTTGACTGTGAGACCACCCTAAACCAGTCTCTAGAATAAATGTGAGTTATTAGACTTGGGAGTCTTACTCTTACAACGTCCCTTTGCTCAAACCAGACCTGTTAATAACATAATGATAATGCGACTGTCACGACCACACAGGTCTAAAACATTTTTTTTTACATCTAGTCTATTCTGCTATGTGGTTGTCTGCAGTTTTTTCCCCTGAATGACTGATGGCAAAGCGCCAACAGAACAAGTGGCAATGTAGCAACCCGTTCATGTCATGTCATAGTGACCTTGGTCGGTGAAGTCAGAATGGTCTCTCATTTCAACCTCTTGTCTTTGAAAGTAAATAACATGTATAAGCAGCAGCGAAACCGAATTTAAGCAAAAATGTAAGAAAAACAACATCATGTTTATTATTATGACACTGGAGGATGGGGGGGGATTATGGATTAAATAGTCCTGCTGGTGTGTATACTCGTGAGTGTTTTCCCTGCTCTGCATCATTGCCAATAACTGTAGTACCCAGCATCTTTGCGTCCTAGATCTTACTGGGACATCCAAAATCATATGGGGTTGTGATTGTGCAACGCCGATGTCTGTCAAGGTCCTATCATTTGGTATTTCTGGTGTCTTGCTGCTGTGACCACCACAAGGGTCAGCATCTGGGCCCCATTTGTTCGTTTTTTCTTGTCATACCTAAAACTTTGTTAACAGTAAATATAACACATTTTCAGATGGCCGTTGGTAGATGGTAATTAGTTAAACTGACATTGTGCGCCATTTGGGCTAGGCCTACATCTTGTACTGTAGACATTCATAACTTGGCAACTATCACATTGTGTACTTTGCATGCTTGTGTAGAGCACTGTCATGAGCAGCTTGGGCTGCTGTAATATACAGTTGTTTGATCCCTGAGGTGGCTAGGATGTCCAAATGTTTAATGCTGGTCAAGTCTGCATCCTGTCATTGTGCTAGTTTTGTATTAACAAACCACTTGAGTGGGTTCAATATAGGAAACTGACAAGAATCTTTCAGAGATTTGCTAACGGGTCTGTAGTTAGTATAATATACAAGTGCAAAATACTGTTTCCTCTACACTTACATAGAGATATACAGATATATTAGTAATTCATTCTTGTTCAGATACATTGTCAGGTCCTTTCCAAATATCAGTTTGGTGTTTTCTTAAACCCATGTTGTTTCAGAAACTAACATGGTCTATATTCAGTCGTGTGCACATGTGCAAAATTGTGTTAGACAAACTCACTTTCTCTTTTTCCTTTCCTTTGTCTCTGTCAAGCTCGGACCATGTCGTCTGTAATGCAGAAGTTGATCACTCCCCTGAACACCTCCCCTGCTGAGCCTCCCAGGAATAAGGTTTCAGTGGTGGGGGTGGGGCAGGTGGGCATGGCCTGCGCCATCAGCGTACTGCTCAGGGTAAGTTTGAGCTGCTAGTCTAGGCTATAGATTACAGCACATCCATCCCGCCTCATCAGTATATATTAGGGCGCTGTAAAAACAGTTTTCATTCATTTATATTAGAGATAAATTAGATACTTAATGAGTATCCAATTAATGAATGGAATGACTGGAAATTATATGAAAATGGGCTTACTTTATTCACGGTCACATTTTTTCAACCCTAACCCTGTCCTCCATCATGTAGGACCTCGCTGATGAGCTGGCCCTGGTGGACGTGATGGAGGACAGGCTGAAGGGGGAGATGATGGACCTGCAGCATGGCAGTCTTTTCCTCAAGACATCAAAGATAGTTGCGGACAAAGGTAGAGGACCTTCCGTTTACTGCAAGAAAGCTAAGACTTCATGGTCACCTTAAAGCCACTTGGCATTCCCAAGATCTAGAATATGTAATGCTCAAATATTCAGAAATCTTTTTTGTATTTATGATTACATTCTATATATGGTATGTATTGATTTATCCATATTTTTATATGAGATATTACTCTTCCTAATCTAATATATTACCCCATTAAATTATTTAGGCTAATCCAAAATGTGCTGGAATTGTCTATTTACCCGAGTCATTTTGTGGCTCTCATTTTCTGTCTGGCAGACTATGCGGTCACAGCTAACTCCCGCATCGTGGTGGTGACTGCTGGCGTCCGTCAGCAGGAGGGCGAGAGCAGGCTCAATCTGGTCCAGCGCAACGTCAACGTCTTCAAGATGATTATCCCCCAGATTGTCAAGCACAGCCCCAACTGCACCCTCATCGTGGTATCCAACCCCGGTATGGATCAACCATCACATCTGCACACAGAACCACAAAAACATGCACCGTTACACATACGTGCACAAACCGACACAAGTATGTGTACGTATTGTGTCTGTGAATCTGTGTAAATGCACTGTTTCAATTGCCTCCGTGTCTGTGGCTTCCCCGTAGTGGACGTTCTGACCTATGTTACATGGAAGCTGAGCGGCCTGCCTAAGCACCGCGTCATTGGCAGTGGCACCAACCTGGACTCTGCCCGCTTCCGCTACTTGATGGCCGAGCGCCTGGGCATCCACTCCACCAGCTTCAATGGCTGGATTCTGGGCGAGCACGGTGACTCCAGTGGTGCGTATGCAATGACCAATCCAGTTCACTGAAAGTTTTAAAGGTTTTAATGTTACACTGTAAGGCAGGTATTGAGACAGTAAGGGAAGAATAAAGGAGTTATTTGGGGGGGGGGGGGGTAGAAGATGGAAGAATACAGCTCGACTTGAGGAGATCTGTCCCTACAAATAGAATAAATATTGGTTATGCCCCAATGCAAATTGCTAAATTAGGTTAAGAGTTTATTTTCAGATATTTAATTGTATCTTTTTATACTTAATGCTTTAAAATACTGATTCAACTTTTGCTAACACATTGAGATCCCTTTGAGGTTTCTATTCAGTAGTTTCATAATGTGTGTGTCTTACAGTGCCTGTGTGGAGCGGGGCTAATGTGGCGGGAGTCAACTTGCAGCAGCTTAACCCTGAGATGGGCTCTGACGGAGACAAGGAGCACTGGAAGGAGACCCACAAGGCTGTTGTTGACAGGTGCCCCATATCAATACTATTATCTTTTCAGAGCTCAAAGGCTCTTTGGGATTTTCTGTTGTCTAGGGTCCTCCCATATTGATTTGGAGCTTACATTAAAGTCTTGTGAACAACTTAGGTCTGGTTGTAGCAATGCCTGAAGATGTAATTGTTGGGTCCTGTTCTCTGTGTGCTTTAGTGCCTACGAGGTGATCAAGCTGAAAGGCTACACCAACTGGGCCATTGGCCTCAGTGTGGCTGACTTAACTGAGAGCATCATCAAAAACATGAGCAGGATCCACCCCGTCTCCACAATGGTCCAGGTGAGAGAAGTACACGTTCACTGACACCATTGGCGCAATATAGAGTTGGTACAGGCACGAATCTTCATAAATCTGAATTATAGCTAAATACTTTTGATGAATATACTTTTTGAAAGGATATACAGTACACCCGTTGGAGCTGCAGAGGCCTCCATTGAACTCCTACATTTCCAAGGACATTCCCTCAGTATTTATGCACACCTTATAGCATTCGAAACGTCACTGACTACTTAGCTAGTGTAAACAGGAGATAAGGGATAAGTCAAACAAACACCAATCCTTTGATACATTCAATAAGTCACCTAGTCTGACACCACTCACAGGTCAAAGACCATATTACAACCATGAATGCTAGGACAACTAATTTTAAGCAGATGGTTTTAACAAACTATAAACCATGTAGTAAACCTTTGATATTTTTAAGTCTTGTTTCAATCAAGCATTTTTTTAGGCCTTCACATTTGATTGTTCATTTTATTGACTAAATGTTTATTAAATTAATTATTAAAATTTCAATATTTAAATTCCGTCTGACAGCCCTGATATCTTCGGGTCTTATACCCTTCGGGCCACTCTCACGCTTTGCGGTATTATATTGCACAAGGCAAGCAAATGAGAAATGTTGAGTATGTAACAGGATATTGGAATATTTGCAAGTAAAAAGTTCAAAATTCTAGTATATTAAACTGCTTAGAGAAAAGACTGGCTGTCTGTCATGATGCTCATCTGAAATCGTCAAATGTTTGGCAGTATTTGAATTGATAAAATGGTCCACAGGCAAAAGCTTTTGCTCGCTCATGAATACCTGAAACGTAGTTGAGCGCACGTGCCCGCCCCAGACTTTGATTATTCGCCTAGATAATTGATCAAAAACAGAATAAGGACACTTACCTAACCTATTTTTTTTTTTGCGACGACCAGAATATGTACGGCATCAAAGAGGAGGTGTTCCTGAGCCTGCCCTGTGTGCTGAACGGCAGCGGCGTGGGCAGTGTTGTCAACATGACGCTGAACGACGGCGAAGTGGCTCAGCTCAAGAAGAGCGCCGACACTCTCTGGGGCATCCAGAAGGACCTCAAGGACATTTGAACAACCATGCACTGTCGGAACACCACATAAATCACTCCGCAACATACAGGTTTTGTAGTCAGTCTTATTGTGCCACTTTTTCAAACCACATTTCAATTGTCTGTCTTTCCATCTTTACATCCACTCTTATCTTTCACTAATTTTGTCTAGCGGTACCTAGGATTTAAGATAAATGGGGAAATGTTTTTTTATTCTTCTCCTATAGGAGGTGGTTGATGTACTGAGTTAGAGTAACATACTTGTATTAGGTTTCAAGATGGAATGAGCACCTTTAAATTAGTTATTTTGTTGCAGCTATTTAAGTTTCGATCAAACAAATAATGTGGGCTTCTTATCTTGTTTATTTGCACTTGAGCATCATTCATGGTTGAAAGACTCTAAAACACTTCTCTCATACCAAGTAAAGGACTAAACCCGAAAGGATGTATTTCATTTGTTTCTAAGCACCATTGTACCTGACACTTCTGTTACATTTGAACAGTGAGCTAACTCAATAAATATTTGAACCTCATGAAGACTGTTGGAATTGTCTGGTCTACAAGGCACTGTCAATGAGTCATCTGAATAAACATTAATTTAATTATAACGTTCATTCATTCGAATAATAAATTGCTTCGCAGTGAATTCTTAAGGCATAAGAGTTAAGTTAACTGTTCCAACCTAATTTGAATGTTTCGTACAGACACACCAAAGAACCTCCCAACATAGGTTGGTTAAATGCGTCTCAGAAGTAGTTCTGTGTTGCAAACAAGTCGAGGAATCTCACAGCAGCATCGGTTCTCTACAAAATCGTCTGCAGGTTACGCCACACAACATTTGAATGTTTCGTACAGACACACCAAAGAAGCTCCCAACATAGGTTGGTTTAATACCTTTCAGAAGTAGTACTATGTTGCAAACAAGTCGAGGAATCTCACAGCAGCATCGGTTCTCTGCAAAATCGTCTGCAGGTTGCGCCACACAACATTGCACGTCCAAATTGGTCACGGTAGCCGGCCTAGCGATATATACAACACTGTCAACAAAGACTTCGAGGCACATTATTACTACCGATCAAATATGCCAAGCTTAATCCCTATTTTCTTTGTTCCGAAAAGAACTATGGCTTTGTAGCTGCTATCAAGACCCATGTGGATATATTTTTCAATCCACTGCTGTCCAATTAAAACAGCTAGCCAAATTATCAACCCCCAATTTGCATGTTGGTGAATGAAATCCTTCAATAAATGCTTCAATAAAGAAATTTAAAGTGTCAAAAAATCATTAAATTAAATTAAATGTACAATAAATTATTCAATAAATATTTGATGTATTTATTGATGGATATATTTATTTTAAATATATATAATATATTTACATATATATATTGATAGATATATTTATTTATGTATTTATTGATGGATTTAATTAATTTTATTGATTTGTCACTTTCCGTCTTCCATACAATTTAGCTGAAAAACGGAAATCAATTTCAAATTGTCTTAATTCCTCAAAGACCAATGGGCATATTTAAACAGGCCCCTGGTGGCTCTCAATGTGACTGTTTTTATAACATAGGCTCTTTTTTTGTTACAGTGCAACTGAATTTACACACACCATTAGTCAAAAAAAAAAAAGGTTTTATTTAGCCAAAATCTGAAAGTAACATTTACAGTATGACACATCTGGAAGAACCGCCTTAGTCCAATATTAATTTGTAAATGTAGGAGAGAGGAGACTTGTAACATATGCTTGTAATATAAATATTTTTACATTTCACAAGGAAAGTTGGATTATTAGCATTGTGGTAAAACTTGCAGACTTGATAATTTGAATCAAGAGAGAAGACTGAGGCACTTAAATCAAAAGAAAAGACTTGGCAAATCAATAATATTTTCAACATTTAATAATAATAATAATAATAATAATAATAATTATAATAATTATAATAATTATACACTTTATTTATGTAGCGCTTTTCTAAAACACAAAGACACTCCAAATGGTTAACAGTAAATGGCAATAGACACTGACACACACAAACAGCGACAACAACAGACAAAATCATTATCAGTCAAACTAAATGAAGGAAACAAAATAAAACAAATTGGAAAAAAAGTAAAGAGAGAGAGTTCCATAGTTTGTAGGCTGCCTTCGAAAATGCTCCCACACCAAAGTTTAGAAGTTTGAATTTGGGGATGACCAGCTTTGGAGGATCGGAGTGGCTGGGGAGGATGATGGGGTTGAAGGTGGTCAGAAAGGTAGGAAGGGGTCAAGTTATCTGGAGCTTTATATGGGAGTAGAAGGACTTAACATTTAACATCTGTAAAACATTTGTGAAAAAAATGGTTATTGGTCTAAAACGGTCCTTCCATTACTTTGGTTGCTCCAGGTCCCATAGAAAGAGTACAATGGGCCGAGGTTTACTTGTCCTGGATCTTGAATCATCATTGGATGGGTAAGCCTTACTACGCTTTCCAAAACGAAGCCCAAAAGTATTGTAATTGAATTTACTCCGAGTTAGACGATCATTGCAAATTAGCTGTCGTTGGTCTTTATTCTCTCTCAAAAAGAAGCAAAGATTTGAATCTTCTGTTTCCTCTCTTTTCTCCACCCCAGAGAGCTCGGGGTTGATGTCAGGCGTGAGTCCTAAGGAAAGAGAATATTACAATTAGTCTTAACTCTCAGTCTTTAACTGGCTGCTAATATAGTTGCTGACCTCTAGATGATAATATCAACTTACTTACCTTTGATATCTGTCCATCCTAATGAACTTAAACCAGTAAGAGATGCCCCCAAGGTTCCATATTGATGTGCAACTGCACAAACCAGCACCAGCGCCAAGATCCTCATTCTGTAACCCAGCGGTTCTCCCTTTATCCAACCAATGCAATGTGAAGTGAATGTGGTCATCTACACAAAGCAGTCCTGGTTAATGCTAGTTTTTTGTTTTTGTTCTTGCTTTTTATATGCACACCAGTGTGACCCCTGATGTGACCCTGATGCGTAGGGAGATTATGTCGAATTGGCTCGCGTCTCCACAAATTGCAGTGCTGTCCACAACTTGGTGGTGCTGAAATGGATTATTCATTAGAGCTGCTTCTGGGAATTGTTTACAAGCACAATGTAGCAAAATAACTAGGCTTGGCCTATAGACTTTTGTGTGTGCGTCATCAGCAGCGGAAAGCAAATTAGAGCCTAATTACAGTGCATTGAGAAAAAAAAAGTTATAGGCTACTCTGTCAGGTACCCTATGTATTGCATGAAAGTGCACGTGTCCATTGGGCTGCATTAAAGCAGTAATTAGAAACTCTGTCCCTAGTTGCTTTTGTGGGCTATTCCAGTTTCCCCCAATTTAAAATAGTCACATTTTTCAATAACAATTGTGTGACCACTCCCCACACATTGACCATTTTATGACGATGCTTTTATTAACTTTCAGCTTGATATCCATGGACTTTAGTCAGTCTTGTGAAGCCATAGTAGTAGGCGGGTTCAAGAGACCTGGCGAGCTGCGACCAAGGTCCTTTCCCTCTCTCTAATGTAGTTGCTTTGCATCTTCACTCGCACAGTAGCATTGAACTTTGCAAGGACGCACATGTTAAGTGCATTGCAACTAGTTTTTACACTAAAAGACTGCTGAATCCAAGATGCCCCTGTCCCGTTCCTTGTCCATGACATCACTAAGCGGAGCTTTGCCGCAGTGGGAGGAAGAAGATTTACCTGTGGAAGACCTCCTTCTGTTCGAGGTGGCCTGGGAGGTCACTAACAAAGGTGTGAGAATTGTAGTTTACTTTCAACAGGCTTTGAAGAAAGAATGAACCTAGATGTAAAAGAAATGAAGCTTAAAATATCATACATTTATATAATATAATAAGTCCCTACTTTTTGTTCCAGAAATGTTTACCCCGAGGCATGTAATATGCACTTTGTCTCTTGAGAGTAATGTCAGATCAATTCTGGACTTCAATTGAATAGCATAGCAACCCCTGAATATTATTGGTTCAATGTAGAAAAAGTTGAATTGCACTGTGTGACAGAAGAGAATGTTTGGCTATTTGAACTGTTAAACATTAAGTTACAGATAACCCAGTCAACCTCTGGAATATACAGCCGTCTCTGGTTAGCAATGTGTGGGCCTAGGTAAAACGTTTTACAGCTTTCTTTTCAAAATAATGCAATCAGAAAGGCATTGACGTATACGCTTGACTTTTGCTAAAAGTGGAAACAATGCAATAAAATATAAGACAATCAGAAATGCATTTTTTCCCAATATGAATTCATGGAGGAATGTATGTAGGCTTTAAGTGAATAATGCAAGACAGAGCTGCTTTGTTGACGTTCTTTCTAACAAATATTTGAGTTCTTTGGGCTCTATTATTGATTAGCTTGGACTGCAACATTCACATGTTTTCTTTTCAGTTTCATCATATCAACGCAGCAGTGAGATCTTGTGTTACCATTCTACAAATGCACGAATGTCTAAAGAACTTTCAACCATTTCTATATCACATTACCCAAAGTGGAGTGTGGATATAGACTTCCAAATTTAAAATGTAGTTAAATCTGGAGAGCTTTAATAGAATAATTTTGAAATCATACTAATAACTGCAAGCTTTCTGTAACAATTCTTCCTCTAAATGTTGTACTCAAATCTGAAAGTGGGGACACCAAATCAACCTTTTGTGTGCATTTTCTATTTCCCACAGTGGGAGGGATCTACACAGTTATCCAGACTAAGGCTAAAATAACAGTGGATGAATGGGGGGAGAACTTTTTCATGATGGGGCCCTTCTACGAGCACAACTTCAAGACCCAGGTGGAGGCATGCAAGCCTCCCATCCCTGCCATACAGAAGGCTATGGACTCCCTCATCACTAATGGTTGCAAGGTACCTAAGACTTGAAAAAATTATCTGATGATAACATTATTAGAAACGTCTTATTGGAGGTGATAGAGAACAATATCTTTTGATAGACACTGCTTTTTGAAAATACATTGCAGTGGAATCACATGAGATCATGAGTCTAAAGACCTATCTATAATTTTGAGTTTATAGGAAAGTAATAATATCAAGGTAACGTTTATTCTTTAATACGCTGAGCAGCTTAACAGCAGCTCATAACGTGATGTCAGACAAATACATTCATACTGACTTAAAACACGGCTGAAAGATGTCACATTGTAGCTTCACCTCATAAGGTGAAAGCAGTGCTGGTCCTTCAAGAACCCAAGCTGTCCTGTGACTGACCCATTACATGCTGCTAATTGATACATTTACACACATAACACAAAATCATCAATTATCACCATATAATAAAAGATTAGGATATAAAGGTAATAAAATTAAATAAAAGCGTACAGCACATTTGGTAATTTGATTAAACGTTTTGGATCAGCATTTACATAAAACATTTTGATCCCTATAGTAGGCCAACTCTTAATTAAGGTTGTAGAAGCAACATAAAACCGGTGGACTAAGACAAAAGATAATAAATACTATTCTAATAATAATAATAATAATAAAACAAAAATGTAACTAAATGTACTCTTTTGCAAACACTCATAACAAGACCTCTATGAAGTAAGATACGATTGATTGATAAGTTGCCTACCTACTGTAGAGGCACACTCCTTTTTGATCACAAGACGGGATGAAGGCACAATACATGGCCATGGAAATAAATATGGATCTGACCACAAGATGGCACACATGTGCCATTTGGAACATACCAAACAAAAGTGGAGTACATGCAGTATAATGTGTGATAAGTTGGGGCTGTGATTGTGCTACATATGACCACAGCCATTTATAACCAATCTCAAATGTCTCTCAATGTGTAACATTCTGTGGTGTTCATTGCCTTGCTGATGGGTGGCAGGTTCATTTTGGACGCTGGCTGATTGAGGGAAGCCCCTATGTAATTCTGTTTGACATCGGCTCAGCAGCCTGGAATCTGGACCGCTGGAAGGGGGACCTGTGGGACACGTGTGGCGTTGGCCTGCCTCTCAGCGACCGAGAGGCCAACGACTCCCTCCTCTTTGGCTCCCTGGTCGCCTGGTTCTTTAAAGAGGTATGTTGATAAAGCCGAGGTTCAGTGTATGTGTCATAATGTAGTTGTATTCTCTGTTTTCAAGCATGTCTGTTTCACATTCAGTAACTTTATTTTTTCTTTTAGATGTTTTGTTCTTTCAGCAGAGAGCTAATTATGTTAGATGTGTGTTCAGCTGGAAGATGAGGAAAAGGTCCAATGTATCATTCCTCATATTTTTTCTAGCAAGATGCTGTCGGTGTTACAAATTTTGCTTATTTTTTGCTTGTAGTTAACAGATCACCTTCAAGGAAAGCTAAATGTTATTGCTCATTTCCACGAATGGCAAGCCGGGGCAGGGCTTGTTCTGGCTCGTTCACGGAGGATTCCCATGGCAACCATCTTTACAACCCACGCCACCTTGCTGGGCAGGTATCTTTGTGCTGGAAGTGTTGACTTCTACAACAACCTGGGCAAGGTTTGGAAAGCACACACATATATTCCCATAAACATCAAACTATAAACACACACAAACACATACACACAAACATACACAGATACACGCATACACCCCAACACACATATTTAAAGAATCATTACAACTATCGCTTTATAAATCTCTCCAAACACAGTGCCATTTTTGAGTTAGTGGGAGTACCATCATCCGTATTATAGTGTGTCAGTACAGGTCAGTGTATACACTGATGTTTGTAATTGGGACTTGTCAGTTGGCAAATTAAAGGTCAGCAAGGGCCTAAAGGCCATTTACTGGGCTGCTGTGTAATTGACAGGCAACTTCTTATTACAGAGAGCAGGAGAAGATGTTTCCAGGCCTAGGTTCAGCCCCAGCGGAGATCTTTCTCACATTCTCACTCTCTCTCATCAGACTGTTTGATTGACGGCTACCTACTTCCAAATCTAGCACATATTGACTATTTTGTGTTCACCTGAAAAGTGAATGATAATGAGTAATATAATTACAATTTTGCCCGCCCTCTCCCCGCCCCCCACCCGAAACTTCTACTCTAGTTTCATGCTATAATTTTGTGGATGTCCAAACACACTGGTTGTGTGAATATAAGTAAATGCTTATCAAACTCTGTTTGCATCTATATCGCCTGCAAATAACTTTTTCTTTCCTTGTGTGTTGTGCACCAGTTCAACATTGACAAAGAGGCAGGAGAAAGGCAGATCTACCATCGCTACTGTCTGGAGAGAGCCGCAGTCCACTGTTCCCATGTTTTCACCACAGTCTCCCAGATCACTGCTGTTGAGGCTAGCCACATGCTTCACCGGCAACCCGGTGCGGACCTATGGGCAACCCCGTTGTTATCAGTAAGCTGGATGTATGACAGTATGACTGTGGATACCATGCACGTTTCACCAAAGCTAATTTAATCCACTGCAGATGTGATTACCCCTAATGGACTGAATGTGAAGAAATTCTCAGCCATGCACGAGTTCCAGAACCTTCACTCTACTAACAAGGCTCGCATCCAGGAGTTTATCAGGGGACACTTCTACGGGTGGGTGGGATATACTTTCTGTGCATTCCCCTGGTCTCACACTAGTTAAGGACATACCATTTACCATATACCAATAGATAACATCTTAGTGAAATGTATATATATATATATATAATAAAGCTTCATCATGTAGTTACTTCCTTTTTTATGCTTTAATCCCCTAAAACTTGTAGTCACCTGGATTTCAACCTGGAGAAAACCCTTTATTTCTTCATCGCTGGTCGCTATGAATTCTCCAACAAAGGAGCAGATATCTTCCTGGAGTCACTGTCCCGACTCAACTACTTACTCAGAGTAAATATCCTCTGTCATATCGTTTTACTCCTATCACGAATAATTCTTATTTCTACCTTGACACTTAGGGAAGTGTAGGAGGGTAAATTTAATAAAAGTTTATCAAAGTACTTTTTATTGGTGACACTGCAACTGTTTCTACCCCAGGTCCATAAAAGTGATGTCACAGTGGTGGTGTTCTTTATCATGCCTGCAAAGACCAACAACTTCAACGTGGAGAGTCTGAAGGGACAGGCCGTACGCAAGCAGCTTGGGTATACAGTAGCTGCAGTAGTGTTTAGGCCCTTCCAATTGTTGTCTTATCTTGTTTTTTAAATGAATTAATTCAATCCAATTGGTTCTCCAACAGGGACACCGCTCACATTGTAAGGGAGAAGTTTGGCAAGAAGCTGTACGAGGCTTTGTTGAGGTAGGTACAATTAGAGTACTATTATCGAGTAAAATAGGAGTGCCTCTGCTAGCCAAGCCACCCTCCATGGCCATCTGTCACTCGAATCTGATCCAAGGGGTGGAGCGACGTTTGTCAATATCTCAGTAACCCTAACCCTAACCCTCAATAGTACTGATAAAGATTTACCTTTACTAATTATAGGGTGACTGTTTTAATGGGACTGACTGAGAGGGACTGATGAACAAACAGTCATTTTGGGTTAATGAATTTGACAAGGAGATATAGGTATATCTGCCCCCCCCCTCCCCCCCCCTCTCTCTCTCTCATTTACCCTTGTCCTCAGGGGGGACATTCCTGATATGAACACGATCCTTGACCGAGATGACTTCACCATAATGAAGAGAGCTATATTTGCTACACAGGTAGTCAATGAGGCTTATAATATTATGGCTAAGTACGTTTTGGGTCATTTGGGATATATTTAACTATTATTAGGCATCCTTTAACACAAAATTATCTAAATATACATCCTATCAAGTAATCTTATCATGTAATTTGTAAATAAATAATCAATTGAAGGAGGAACCCTTGTTATGGTCTTTTATATGAATGGAAACCTATTTCCCGAGAGGTGCAGAATCAATGTAAGCCACAGCCCTTAGGAGTGATTAAACCTTTTTGGGATAGGGGATTCCCCAGGCTGAAACAGTAAATTAATCCTGGAGCTGTAGCCAAAATGATCTTGAGTTATTTCCCTTATATAAAACATGGTTATAGGTTCATAAATTTGATGTGCTACATTGATATATGCACATACGAGTTTTATGGCTGCCTTACAAGCAAAATGCCAATAGTTGTCTGTAATATTGCCTTCCTCAATAAGATTAATTTATGTCAATGTCAATATTTCAAGACTTCCAATGAGAGAGCTATTGACTACATATGTGTAGGCGTGAACGACTGCAAGGATGCTTACTGTCTGATTGGTGGAAATATTGTTGCCATTGTTTTTCTCTTTGTCATGTGTCACCAGTTCTTTGATCCACATAATTGCCTCTATGTCAGCGAATACGTACAATCACTAATGACTAATAATTTTATGTCTGTAATTTCACACAGTTGGCTAGGGAGAAAAACAATCAAGAGAACGTCTGAGGTACCCTTTTTGTGATGAGGAAATACTGTTCTGCAAATCATGACGACTGGTTCCTTTGTGTTTTACATCAAAATTATGTTACAGTGATGCAATTCTGCAACTCATATTTAGTTGCTATTCTAATAGTGCGGCTGACATGAATGTGACGCCCCTAGTTAAAATAGAAAGTTATCAAAGCTGATTATTTCCCAGATTACATACTCCCTAGTTGATCAATACCCTTGACGTCAACTCTAAAAGGTTACAAGCTATGGATCAGTGGCTCATACCATTGTTTCTCATCAGTCTCCCTTCTCCAGGCAGCTGGAGCACACTCACAAGTCAGGCCGTGTTGACATGTCAACAAACTAATCAAGCAGCCCTTTCTTTTTGCATTCTCTTACTCTTTAAATGCATGCGAATACACACCCAAACATACAGACAAAATTACACAGTCTTAACACATACCCTGTTGCATACTTGCAGAGACACACCCTTCCACCAGTGACGACTCACAACATGTTGGAAGACAGCTCGGACCCCATCCTGGCCAACATACGACGCATTGGCCTTTTCAACGCCCGCACTGACCGAGTCAAGGTAGGCTGGACATTCAGAAAGTCTGCAATAGTTTCTGTAGGCAGTCAGTATGACATCACGGTTTTATAACCTTAAAATACAACTGCCCAAACATGTACAATGATAATGATTTAATTTTGCATTTGAATGTACATCATTTGATTCATTACATTGTGTACATTAAAAGTCTTACACTGTCTTTCAAACTAAATGGACCAACTATCTTCAAACTGTAAGAAGCCATGGTTTTGAGGTTATACGTCCTGAGAGTGTTATCTTGTGAGTTCCTCTCAGATAGTGTTCCACCCAGAGTTTCTATCCTCCACCAGTCCCCTGTTGCCTATGGACTACGAGGAGTTTGTGCGAGGCTGCCACCTTGGAGTGTTCCCCTCCTACTATGAGCCCTGGGGATACACGCCAGGTAACTTATGCGCTGTCACACACACACAGACACACACACAGACACATACACACACCACCCACATTCATGTGCAATAGTTAGCAAGTTTTCACATACATATACACAAGCCCACACGGATACACTGACACATAGACACACACGTAGACTATGTGACGGTGTGGTTTATTGTTATAATGTATGTCCCAGGTGAGTGTACAGTGATGGGGATCCCAAGTGTGACCACCAACCTCTCTGGGTTTGGCTGTTTCATGGAGGAACATGTCTCAGACCCTACAGCTTATGGTACTATGCATACACCATTTTAGCCCTCCCCTTGCACCTTCTTCACTGCTTCAAATTGCTATAGTAAGCAAGAAAGCAGCACCACTTTCATTAAAACAAGTTTTCTTTTTAACTGGTCCTTTTCCAGGAATCTATATACTGGATCGGCGTTTCTGTTCCGCTGACGATTCTTGTAACCAGCTGACCCAGTTCATGTTTGCATTCTGCCAGCAGTCGAGGCGGCAGCGCATCATCCAGCGGAACCGCACTGAAAGATTGTCTGACCTGCTAGACTGGAGATTCCTGGGTCGGGTAAGTGTCTGCGATAGCAGGGCTTCCCCAAGGATGGGTTTAGTTGTGCACAAATATTATAACGATCAATGAAATAATGTGAAAACTATTTCTTCACTAAACCCTGACAGTATTTTTTTTTAACAGTTCTATATACATGCCCGGCACCTGGCCTTGAGCAGAGCATTCCCTGACCAGTTCCAAATGGATGTTTGTGCCCTTCCAAAGGTGAAATATACAGTAGAGATGGTCTGTGGTACATTTTATATCTGAATAAGTATGTGTATATCTATTAGGAGTACACTCAGTCTGCAGGTAGCAGCATTGACAGACATTTGTAGATGCTGACAAATTTGACCCACAATTTGCTTTTATGCACTGCTGAACATTTAAGTGAATGGTAAGATGTTGCTGATTTCTACTTTAGGGGATCCTTGTAGAATCTTCGGTCGAATCAAACACTTTCTTTTTGAAACTCTCTTTAATACAACATCCCATCCTCTCCATCAAAATGTAAATGGAATTTGTGAGGAAGAAGCTATCGATTTGTTGCATTTACCCAAGATATATTTACATTAATAATACACTTAACAGACGGAGGGCTTCCGCTACCCCCGCCCATCCTCTGTGCCCCCCTCCCCCTCGGCCTCTGTCCACTCCACCCCTCACCACAGCGACGAGGAAGACGAGGACCAGGAGCCCTATGACGAGGATGAGGAGGCAGAGAGGGACCGGCTAAACATCAGGGTCCCCTTTACTCTGGGAGTGGTGCCTGAAGGCAAGACCAAGCAGCCAGGAGAGTCAGGCAACTGAGCCATCACAGCTAAGTCACACTGATAATTGTTACAGACCACTGGGCTCTGTGAGTGCAATCCTCCTGTTGTTTGAGAGCTGATCAGGACCGCAGACCACATCCCTTTCACTTTTTCCTTCTAAAAATTGTTATAGCAAAACTAATCCCACAAGGTCATGTATTTGTTTCAGTCATATTTAAGCTGATATCTTTATGTGTGTATCTTGTATTTAGGACAGGTTCTGTAACTGTTAGGTTGCTGCTCCCATAGGGCTGATTAATAACAAACATAACTTTTATGTAACTTTCTTGGGGGACTAGTGAGTGTTGAGCGAAAGAAGAGTGTTTTATTGGAGAAATAAAAAAATATATGTGAAATATGAAATGACATCAATACATAAATAATGTATTCTTCATAGTCTTAACACTGATCAAACTCTTTTGTTAAGAGCATGTAAGACGAATATTCCTGTCATTACACAAAAAAATTATATCTAAAATGTTAGAGATGTTATCAATCAACAAACATTACATCTATGAAATTAAAATAATTTTATTAAACACCATTTTGAGTGTAGCTTATTTACAAACCAAGGTTTGTGTCAACAACAGAAATATATGGATGCCATAACACTGTAACACATTATATGATAAATCCCATTAGAAGTAATCTCTCTTCCATGCAGGCAGATTTTGAAAGTACATTTGACCTGGGTTTTCATCAGCTGAAAAAAAAAAGAAATGTCACACTTTTACTATCATGTATAAATTGTACAAGTCTTTGTTGTATTATGGCAATCCAATCATGAACCATCAAGTACAATATGGTGATAGTGAGATAAGAGAAACCGAAAAACTAGACTTTTATTTACATGTTAAACTTACTTTCATCTTTGGCCTCTTGGAGGAAGTTAAGCAATATAGTAGCTGCCTGGTTCACCCGCAGTTTCTCTGTGTTCTGACTGCGGGTCTCTGAAAGAGAGAGGGGGAATTAATATATGTTTTGCTGATGAAGAAATATGAAACACATTGCCAAAATATTTTTGTGTTTTGTTATTTTACCTAATTGTAATGAGTCATATAGGTCTCCCTCTTTTCGGTCCTCTGAGATAAAACGTCTGCCCTCTGTGATAACATAACAAACAAAATCGAATTATTTCTTAAGATCCAATTTTATCCATAGTAATCCAACTGTTGTTTTATTATTATGATTATGATCATGATAACGATTATGATTATGATTATTATGATGATGATGATTATCATTGTTATTATTATTATTATTATTATTATTATTATTATTATTATTATTATTATTATACATATAATACAGACACATAAAGAAATAGAAAGAACAACCTAAACATTAAAGATCAAATAATAGGGCTGTAAGCCACTTACGAGTGCCCTTGAGGTATAGCATAGCCTGGGGCGTCCAGTTTCTCCGTTGAAAAGTGTCCTATTGTAAAACAAGGGTAATCTTGTCAGATAAAAATGTATTCAAATTTAAAAATGTAATGCTTTTGAGAGGGTTTAGTTACACGCTTTTAGTTACCTTTGGCGCGCTCCATGATTGAGAGACAAAGGTGGCCAGCAGTAAAGTCACAAGCACATATGCTGTTAAAGTCCTTACACCCTGCAAGAGTTAAAAGTTAAATACATTTTCAGTCCTGAAAACGAGCCCCATGTCACAACTCTACAAAATGTGGATGAGAACACACACAAAAACAATCAAAAATAGCAACTTACGCGAAGCACAGTTTTGTGCGTAATATGACGTGTCAGCATATGTTTTATATATAATTGTTTATGCATTATTCAGTTGAGCCGTCACCCCCGGCCCTCCCTCCCCCGAAGGAAAAAAATCCATAACAAATTAAAAGTTGTTGGCCATACATATATCTGTGTCTATTCAAGGTTTAAAACAAAGAAAGGCCACTTACGTTCATGGCGAGGTCCTTACAAACGCCAACAGTAGTGTAGGTCCAACTCAAGTGATAGAGGAAGATGTTCTGAAAGCCTTTAGTTGGTATTTCTGAATTTATAGCCATCAGGGCGGGGAAACCTCTCTTGCCCAGGGCCAACGCAACGGTTTGTAGATGTCAACCGTATAGGTCACGCCAAATTGATGAGACCGGGGCGCTGAGGGCGAATGAACGGAGACGCCAGTCAATTCTCAAAGTGGTGTGAATAAAAACAGCTGCCGAAGGTTATAAGTGGTGCTCCCAGAGGCATAATCTATTACTCTTAGTCCCCCATGTTTTCCCAAATGAAAAGAA
Source organism: Galaxias brevipinnis (assembly GCA_036023535.2). Taxonomy (NCBI): domain Eukaryota; kingdom Metazoa; phylum Chordata; class Actinopteri; order Galaxiiformes; family Galaxiidae; genus Galaxias; species Galaxias brevipinnis. The sequence goes on from JAVQIZ010200781.1 coordinate 37,348, forward strand.
TAAACCAAGTGTACGGTAAATATTATGACAAAGACTGAGGTGTGATGGGCTTTTTTAGCCTAGTAGGCATTGAGTAATGAGAGTAATCTGTTGGAAATATTGATATGTTTATAGCTTACTCAGTGAAGCGCTTCACAGACAGATGCTGGCAACTCTTATGAATAGATAGCTGCTGGACAGTAGGTGTAACTAGATGTGTCTTAGGGATGATGGAAGCCTAGGGTGTTGAATTTCTCTTTCCTGCAATGACTTTATAATATGTATATTACATTTATAAAAGATTTTCACTGGCAAACTATTAACGTTTATTTTATGTGAAAACAAGACTCCACCATTAAGTTAAAAAACACATATGAATATTTATTGAAATAGACAATGTTGTTGGGTAGCGGTATACTGACACAAAAAGCACTAGGCTATTTTGCAATACTAACCAAACATGTATTGATGAGCTCATTTTTGCCTCCAATCAATTGTCTTTGTTTACATAACAGCAATGTTAAGTTAATTAAATGTAAGATGAAATACCTGTGCTAAAGTAATAATAGTTTGATAAAAGCAAAATGTATATTTGATTCTAAAGTGACATTTTATAATCTTGACATTTGTAAGCCAATCATGCGCAGGACTGAATAACACTTGATTTTTGAGTTTTTCAACTTGTCTTAACAACACAACTTAATTATCTATAAACTATTTCTGATGGCTGTGGAAAACAGTGTCAGTATACCTTTAAGTTGTTATTACAAAAGTGTCAATGACAAAACATTGTCAAAGTATTGTCATCTCACATGTAATCTTTCAGAACCCTTTATTCCTAAGAGCCTAGCTGTTTCTGAACTTGTTGTAAGTAGCACAGCTCAACATCCACAATCCAACCATATTCATAAATGACATAAACATTAGATAACTGTTACAAATGGTATTCACAAAGCTGTAAGGGGGGAAAGAAAGCTATTTATGAGAGTTAATGACACAATCTTTTTTCAAAATGAAGTGAAAGCAGAGGCACTGATATAGAACAACATGGAAATCTATCTTTAAGCTGTACACTTTAATGACTCATTGTGGTAAGCGGTAGTTATGTAGATTCCAGAGTAACAGAGAAAATCGGTTGGGAAAACCTCTTAGTGGGGTCCTCGAGATCAGGACAGTTCCATTTCAGGTGGTGTGTAACCAGCTCAGATCCATATGTAACAATCTCCTGCGGCTACCAGGTCTGACCCCCTGGTCACTGGCTAATTTGACAAATCCAATTCCAGGTACAAACAGCCGTCTTTTCCCGTCAGTGGGACGAACAATCTAAATATAAATCCTTTACAGTCAAATGTCAGAGATTGACCAGTGGGACATCATGTTGCTTTATGATAACACTATCAATTGGGATCTTTCTAGACGCAGTCACTGTTATACCATATTGTTACTTTCTCCAACTTTGTCCACAAACTGAAAAAGAAATGAAAGAAAAATGTTAGAACAAAGATTCATACCTCAGCCTCACATCTTTGTGAATAAAAAAAAAATCATATTTTAACCCATTGACGGATAACCCTACAGCAATACAATAACCAATGTTTATGGAAAAAGCTATTTTACTTTCATGGCTTAAATACACAGCCTGGTATAGCTGTACCAGGGTGAGACTGCATGCCGAAAATATTTAAATTAAACGAAACACATTTTATAAACCCAGTACATTTACCATTCCTCAATGCATAAATTAAAACGCTGTATTTGTTAAATAATTTTAAATAATTATTTTGTGAGGTCAAGCTCATGCTCACATGCAAGGGGGGAAATCTGCAGTGACTGACCAAGGCCGCGAATTGTCCTCAGAGCCTTACGATGGCTTTAAAAAGACAGAGATACATTCACCTCAAAAAGAAACCCAGCCTAAACACTACGCATTAACACCAGTAGCGTGTTCATCAGCCACAAGAGAGGGAACAACAAGAGTGAAAGAAAATCAAATACTCATATATTAAAGATTTATTTGCGTTGGGGGCATCATAGAAAATTAAGCATTAAGCTGGCCTCTCAAAACAACTGAATTACCTTGTTCTGATATACTTAATGCGTTCCAGTTAAAGTATGTTCATCTGGTCTCTCTGATGCTGTGTCTACTGAATGCAAACCAAAACCCATTGTATTTATCTAGCTCTTCTACTCACCCCACTGATGAAAGGTAGGTTTAGAATTGAACCCAGAACAGGTATCCTTCTGATGAATCCTACTATTACTGGGAAGAAACCCCTGTAACAGAAAGAAAGCGCAGAGAATGAAGGGTAGCCCAATCAACTGTTACCTACAGTGGTTACAAAGTGGCAATGTTGCTTTTTTATTTTTATTTTTAATAATATAAATATATATATATATATATATATATATATATATATATATATATTAATTTTTATATATATCAGGGATATCAGGAGAGTTTTTTCTAGAAAAAATTTGATTTAC